>VDFB02123929.1:24567-106162 GCA_007258455.2 Sequoia sempervirens | reverse complement strand
CTCCTTGATGGCCTTGGAAGTGTCTGCCAACTCATGGAAATCTTGTTCTATCGTGGTTGGCCCAATGTCCAACGTTGTAACATCATAGTCCATAGGAGTAATCTGATCTCTTGGCTTGTCAATTTTTGGGACTGCAACTTGTAAGATTCGGGATCCTGTTTCATTCTTGGTAATCTGAGAATACTTTTTAGGCTTCCTTGGCATTTTAGCTTTGCCAATCCTCTCTAGAAAGTCTTGCATGCTTTCAACTGGTTGAACTTCATCTAGTGGTCTAGACTTCTTCATCAAACTTTCGGTCAACCAAGCTGGGATAGTGGATAATTCCATCCCATCCTCTAATTGAATATCATCATTAATTCCTTTCAGAGCAGAAATTACTTCATCTCCCAGCTCTTCATTGTTTTCAAGGACTTTAGTATCTCCCATGCCTTCAATCATCAGCGTATCACCTCCTTCCAAACACTCAGTGAGGGTTTGCTCTTGGAGAGAATCCAACTGTTCTAACTCTTGAAATTCGACCTCTTGCTCATGGCTTGGTTCGATCTCAGCAATGGACACCTTTTCTATTACTCCAACAGATAAAGTACTTGAAGATGATGGAATTTCACTCACTTTTTGCTTCTTACTCTCCAATTCTCTGTCAGCTACTTCTTTTTCCTCTGTGTGAAGGTCTTTACTCACTACCTTTCTCTTGCTAGGACATGAAAGTTCATCAAGACTTTCCCCAACTGCTTCCTCCTGGCTTTCCTTATTGCTCAATGTGGCATAGGTAAGAGTAACTCCTTCTTTTCTCAATCTGTTGATCTGATTATCTGCCCACTCCCTAGAATAAGCTATAATATCCTTCATCAATATGTCCAAATCAGTCAACTCAGGTTGTGTCCAGTTGGGCAACAAGATAGGCTTGTTCTTTTCCTGTTCAAATTGAGGATGCACGTAGTCTCCGTTGTCCTTTACCTGGTCAGGTATAGGGAATAAGTCACACCTTTTTACAAGTTCAATTGAAATTCTGGACCAGATCTTCTTCCTGACTCCATATTCGTCCACCAAGTTAGACCAATAGTCTTCAATCTGCATAACATGAAGGGACTTCTTCCCGTGAACTCTTAAGTATGGATCATAGTCAGACCTTGGATTATAAATGCCGAACTTATAAAATTGCAACTCTAACTTTGTTGTCTTGGCTGATTGTAATGAGGGGCAGACTTCTAGCATTTTTCCAATTGTAACAGGAAAATCCACTCCTTGTTTGTTCTTTTTCACCTGAATAAAATCTATACATGCCAATTGCCTTGCAACTTCAAGCATAACAATCTTGTCTGTTGGATACCGAGGGAGTCTATGTGGAGCATCTGAGAATCCATGAACTCTTATGTATGTAAAGGTCGGAAACTGGATGAACCAAGTTCCGAATTTATCAAGCATTGCCATAGCTTCTTTAGATAGCCTCTTTTGAACTGTTCCTTGAAGCACTCGCGTGATATACATAAGAAAGGCGTCATTGGTTATCTTATAATTATCCCTGTAATGCAACTGGAGCTGCGGGTAACAATCATATGCTTTGAGCTGATCTTTTCGAAGTCCAACTTCCCCTTTGCAAATCAGTCCTCTATACTTAGTGAACCGTGCCAAGATATAAACTACGTAGGAACTCATATAGAAGCTTTTGGTCTTCTCCAAGTTTCTCAACTGGAAATCAATGTTATCACTTATTAACTTTGCCCAATTTATTGCTTCCATTCCCAATACGACCTCCTCCACATATGAAAACATCCATACTTCGAAGAAAGCTCCTTGAGAAGTACCCATAATCCTGTTCAGCATATGAATCATGCCACTGTATTCTGGTTTAAAATCTGTGCAAATTAATCTTTTTGGCAACTTAGAGCGATGTCTTTTGGGTTCCTTGATCCAGTTAGAATTGACTATGTCCATACATGATTCTTTGGCTTGATCAAACATGGCCTGTGATTCCTTTTGAGTCCTGTTCAACATTTTTTGACGATGAGGAATACCAAATACCTCTCTGACTGAATCCTCCGTGAAGTATGCCAAAGTGATCCCATTAGGTGTTTTAATGGACCTTGTCTGTGGATTGTATCTTCTGGCGCACTCAACCATTAGCTCACTGCACTGAACTGCAGGTGGAAATCCTGCTGCTTGATGAAGTCCGGACTTAACGATGTTAGTTGCAATAGGTGTGGGCATTTCGTGTTGAGTACCAAACATCCTTTTCTTGTGTTGAATCGCATTGAACTGCTCAAAGTTGGTATCTGCTATCTTCTTCCACTTAGAGGACAATTGAGATTCTGGATAAAATTCCTTGAGGACTTCCTTTACTTGGGCTTTTCTAACTCCACCTCCTACGTTCTTTGAAGTAGACATTGTGCCTATACAAAGCTCAAAGTTAGAAATCAAAGAAAACAATTTTATGGCTGGAGAAATTTTTAAAATTAATTAAAAAATCCAGAACTTGATTGAAAAGGCTGATTAAAGAATAAATTCTTAATGAAATTTTATCCGCCTTTATTGTTTTTAGAGAGCATTCATGGAATTTTTAAATAATTTTCTGGATTTTTAAAGATTTAAAATGAAGTTTTCTCAAATCCAAGATGAAAAATCCTTTTCCCTTCTTTAAATTCGCCAGTACTAACCTTGCAGCTGCTTGAGAAATCTGGAAATGGAAGAGAAAAAATCCAACCCTATGTTCTGGAATCAAAAATCTCTTTGCAGCTGAAGAAGAAAAAACGTCCTTAGCTTGAGAGGAGCTTGCCTGTGAGAAAATTCGACTTGCAAATAATAAAAAATAAGCTCACAAGGCCTTCTTTTATAATAAAATCTTTCCATATTGGTTTAGGTCGACTTCCTCTTTAATTGGGTGCCTTTGCTTTAAAACGAAAAAAGCAATCTTATCTCTTTTTGATTTTTTTGACTTTTCAACCAAGGGCGCCCTTTCTCAATAATTGATAACTTTTTAGTGAAATTTAAGTTATTTAAAACTTCTTGCCTTGTGCAAATTTGACCCCCAAGTGGATTTATTCACTTTCCAACTGGATTTTTCAACCTTTCATCAAGGTAACTCTTTGCCTTAGTCAATTTCTTCAATTTTCACCTTGGAAGTTCGATTTTCAACTGGGCTTTTAACCTTTTAAGTGAATTTCAACCTTATATAGAATTCCTGAAGTCCCATTCGAATTCTTCATTTGCCTTAGTCAATTTTTTATTTTTCAAACTGGAATTTTGAATTATTCAACTGGATTTCTCTTCAAGGACGAATTTCAACAGGATTTTCAAGTGGACTTTTCGAAGATTCAACTGGACTTTCTTATGGGCGCACTTATCCAGCCCTAGGCGAATTTCATCACAATTTGCTTGCTTTTTACTTGATTTTTAAATGATTTTCTCTTGAAGGCGAGATTTTTCAATTGATTTTTTCTGCTTTTGCATGCACCTTTTCCTGCTTTTCTCACTTTTGCATGTGCTTTTCTCATGATTGCATGCGCTTTTCTCATGATTTTTTCGATTTTCTAAGACTTCTGCTTTATTTTTGCTTGCTTTTCTATTCCAAAAGTGGAAACTTTTCGACTCAACGCGAGACCAGCGCTTCAAAATAGAAACTTACTAAAAGAATGAAAAGCAAAAACAACTTCAAAATAAAATGAATTCAGTTGGTCCGGAAATGCCAAAGCGAAAAAAAGCGAAAAAGCAGAATCCCTAAAAAATAGGAAGTGTCAGAATTGAGCGAAAGCACAGGCGATTCTCGTCTACCGGGTCTTCTAAGCACTTCTATGACGTTTACATTCAGTTTCGGGCCCAAATTCCCAACTTGGCTCGGGTGATGACTCCAGACTTTGACATGAAATTTCAGACACCAGAGATTATGAAATTGCTACTCCAAGCTAAACCCTAAGAGCAAACCAGTGAGGGTCCCCATTTGGAATGGGGCGATGTGTGAAATAGGTCACAACATCTGGCGACTCCACGTGAGGAATGTTTCAGAACATTCCTAAGATAAAGACCCATTCTGAATCTGGTATCTCTGATTTAAATCACACTAACTCATCCTTAGTTTAAAATTTGTACTCAGAAGATAGGAATTCTAAATTGAATTGAGACACTTTTCTCTTAATCACAAGTGGGTGCAAATGCATTCATTTCCATCTCGTAAGACCAATATGACTCTTTGGTTCCATCATGACTGTTTGTATATTTTGTCTTAATCCAAAAGCATCCTTGGATAGAGCCTCGCTGCCAGCAAGCGTCTATAGCCCCGGCGAGGTTATCTTCTATAATCTCATGGAGATTGCTCTACTTCCGGCGATTTATCATTGTTTTGATTCTTTTGTGCACCTGTAGAGATGTCCGCACACCCAAAAGCCAAGCGTTTCAATCTTTTCTTTTGGATCTCTTTTTTGATATTCTTGATATTTTGTATACTTCCACACTTTGGCTTGTAAGCATCGAAGCTCACCTGGGTTTGAGCATTATAGTGGCGCTGAAGCGAGACTTTTGATTATTCTTAGTTTAGCCAATGACTTCGCCTAGGAGACCATAATGACTCAGAGATTTCATTAAGTGTGTAAGATATGATGATTGTGAGATTCAGTGTCAAAACACAATAGAGGATTCCCTTCTAGCCAAGTACAAGTCCTAACCTAGAGTCAAATTAGAAGGATTCAATCTCGGATTCCGGGATCCCTAACAAATATTTATCAAAGGAATGATCCGTGCATTACTTTGTGGAATAAGACCAGTGTGCGCTTGAATCTTCACCACCTTTCGCAAATGTGGATCCTCATTTATTCAAAACTAACCCTAAAGCAACAAACGAAAGCAAACAAAGCAATCTAATCTAAGGAAACAGGGACAACTAAACTAACGCAAACCAAAGCAAGGGAAACTAAACTAAAGCAAAACCCAACCGGAAAGAAAGCTAGACTAATTATGTACAAAGGCAAGACTCACTAAGAGTCTAAGACTGGAAATAGTGTTTGAGGAATCGCCCATTGACGGGCAATGGGACATCCTCTCCGGTTAACGTCTTCAGTCTAAATGCATTGTCTCCAAGAATTTCCGAAATCTGATAGGGACCCATCCACAGATTGTCAAACTTCTCGTGGTCTCCTTTCCGTTCATGCGCTTTGTCCCAACAAAGGACTAAGTCGGAAATTCTAAACGCTTTGAAAAGTTCTCCAGTGCCTGATCTCTTTTCTCTTCCAACAGTAACAATTGGGACAATCTGGTTTTGACTCTGTCTTCCAGGTCCAGGCATTCTTGCATGAACTGTAGCGTGGGAATCCTTAGCTGTATCGGAAATATGGGATCTTGTCCGTAAACCAGATGATATGGCGATGTACCTAAGGAACCTTTTATTCTCACTCTATCCGCCCAAAGAGCGAATCTCAACTACATATGCCAATCTCTCGGGTTTTTATCCAACAACTTCTTTATGACATTCAACAAATTCTTATTAGTAGATTCGGCCAATCCATTTCCTTGGGGATAATAATTCGAAGAAAACTTTAAATTCACCCCATATTCAAAAGCCCAATTAGAAAATTTCAGAGAAGAAAATGCAGAACCATTATCACAAACTAAAGCATAAGGACAGCCAAACCTGGTGATAATGTTTTCTTCTAAGAACTTAATTACTGTGTCTGTCGTGCATAATTTCAGGGCCTAAGCTTCTGACCATCTGGTGCAATAGTCAGTCGCGGTTAGAATATACCTGTGTTGCGCAGATGAGGGTGGATTGATCGTACCAATGAAGTCTAGTCCCCACTTCGCAAAGGGTCGTACTTCGATCACTGGTTGGAGCGGCATAGCGGGGTTCTTCTCTCGTGCAGCGGTTATTTGGCATGTGTGGCAGGTTTTTACATGATCGTACACATCTTTGAAAACTGTTGGCCAATAATAGCCTGCCATTAGAACCTGGTGCGCTGTTGCTAGTGCTCCTCCATGGCCGGTTCCAAATCTGGAATGAAAGTGATCTATTATCTGTTTGGCTTCTCCTTTTCCCAGACATTTTAGGAAAATTCCTTCATGATTTCTTCTATACAACACTGCCCCCTGCAACATATATCTTTGACTCTTCATTCTCAGGGCCCTCTTCTGTACTGGATTGAGATGGTTGGGGCATTTGTGATTGAGCAAAAAATATGTGATATCATCGTACCATTCGTCTTGGGATACTTCCTGTAATTCGTACACTTGGTGTACTAGTTCTGGTCCTGTGGCAATTGTTTGTGTTAGAGCTTGGCCGCGGACAATCTTCATTGGCTGAATTTCGACATCATACTCTTGGATAATCGTGACCCATTTGCCTTTTCTCTCTCCTAATTCATTTTGCATGAGAAGGGTTTTGACAGTCACGTCCGGAACTATAGCAAAGACTTTACTTCTCAAAATGTAATGTTGAAATTTCTTTATTGCTTTGACCAGAGCATATGCTTGTTTCTCAACGTTCGGGTATCTCAACTCTGCATCCTTGAAAGGTGCACTCATAAAAGCAATAGGATGTTCATCCTTCTCAACTGTCTTTTGTGTTAACATTGCTGCACTTGTGTGTTCTGAGGCAAAAGAGTAAAGATAAAAAAGTTTTGTTTAATCAGGACTAACCAAGACAGGAGCATCAACTATGGCCTGTTTGATTTCCTCGAAAGCTTTTCTTGTTTGCTCTGTCCATTCTATCTTTGCATCCTTTTTGAGCATTTCATTTAAGGGCCTAACTATCTCGGCAAATCCTGTGATGAACTTTCTCACAAAGTTAATCTTTCCAAAGAAAGATTTTAATTCCTTTTGGCTTGATGGCAAACCAATCCTTGAAATAGCCTCTACTCGATCAAGATCAATAAGAATGCCCTTTTCTGTTATCACATGGCCAAGCAATTTTCCCTCAGTTACCCCGAATATGCATTTTTTCGGATTCAAGGATATTCCGTATTTTTTGCATCTCTCAATATCCTTATCAAGTCTTTGACGTGGTTTTCTCTTTTCTTTGAAAAAACAGTAAGGTCATCCATGTAGACAATGATGCATCTCCCTATGAGGTCTTTGAAAGCAATGTCCATAGCTCTTTGAAAGGTGGCCCCGGCATTGATCAGACCAAACGGCATCCTTTTGTAAGCAAATGTACCCCACTTTGTTGTAAATGCCGTCTTAAGCCTATCTTCAGGTTCTACGAGGACTTGGTTATAGCCAGAGTATCCATCTAGAAACGACATCATCTGGGATCTGTTTACAACTTGAATGACTTCATCTAATGAGGGCAATGGATGATTATCCTTTTCCGAGGCCTTATTAAGATTTCGAAAGTCTACACACAATCTTATCTCTCCACTCTTCTTGCGGACGGGTACCAAATTGGCGACCCACGTTGAGTGTCGTACTGGAAAGATAATGCCTGCTGAAAGTAGCTTCTTAACTTCTTGAAAAATAAGGGGTTCCAGTAGAGGATTCACAGGACTTTGGCATTGCCTAAATGGTTTACTGCCTGCTCTGAGGGGAACAGTGTGTGTAATAATTGAAGTGTCGTATGTTTTCAGACCCTCCTAGCTCCAGGCGATAATGTCTTTAAATTCTTTTAAACCTTTGATTATTTGCTCCTTTTCTTTGTTCGTGCACACCTTGCCAATAAGAACATTTCTCACTTCCTTTTGTGTTCCGAGGTTGACCGCTTCATGTTGGCCTCCTTCATTTCTTTGTTGTTTTATGGCATTGATCTGATCTTGGTCAAAGATTCTTTCGAGCTAAATCATTCCTCTGGGAATGATGTTAGTCTTCAGGTTCATAATACCATCTGCATCAAATTCAGTCTCCCCCCGATCTTCTTCTTCGTCAATGACTTGAGTGAGGAAAACATCAGAATTAGTTAGGAAGTCCAAGATGTGTTTGTCGTCATCGAACACTTGGAAATTTGTAATGTTGTCTGGGACTGATGGAGTCGAAGTGATTTCCATTGTAAATGTTTTACGGCATCCATCTCAAGTGGCTCTAGAGAACTTGCTGATTGGGCTAAGGAATTTGCCACTTTATTTTGAGAACGATACACTGATTTGATATTAAAAGCATCAAAGCTTTCAATGAGATCCCATACTCAGTTTCTATATCCTCGCAATCTTTTATCATGGCAAGCATATTTCCTCCTTACTTGCCTTACCACCACTTCTGAGTTGCCGTAAACATGAAAGATTTTAACCTTCTTCTGGATTGCGTGGAGCAATCCGTGGACTAAGGACTCATATTCTGCCACATTGTTGGTGCGGGGGAACTGCAACCTCAGGGCTGATAAGTAGGCTTCACCTGATGGGTTAATCAGCTCATAACCAGCTCCATTGCCCTTCTTGGATTTTGAGCCATCGAATCTCAAAGTCCAAACTTGTTCTTGGTCTAGCAATTGTTTGGGGCTAGGTATCTCTTTCTTTTGAATTTCTTCAGCTGAATAGTCTATTTGAACTTCATTCACTTCTTGAGTGATTTCTGCTTCTGGCGAGAATTCTCTGTCAGAGTCACTGTTTTCATCTTGTATTGTCAACTTGAAGTATTCGTCTCCAGGGACTTGGGGAAATCTTTTGTATACTTGATCCAATGCCATCTTACACATTACACAAGAAAATTCTAAATGAAAAGCATTGTGGATCCGACACCAATTGGGCGGCAATAAGTCTTGTACGAAAGCATGATTCCCCAGTTCTTTCTCTTGTTTTGCGCTCTTGAGCACAAATCTTCTAAAGTTTTCAAACATGCTTTCACCTTCATGTGGCGAAAGTTCTTCATCACTTTCCATAAGAACTTCTGAATTTTTTGGTGTATCTTCTTGATTATTTGAGCAGTGTAGCATCAGGACTTCCGATGCTTTTGGTCTATACTGACTGAGATCTGTTTCACAAAACAAAATTTCATTACTTTCCCCGTACTTGGTAATTATCATCTTAAGTCTTGGTGTACTTTCAACCTTGATTTGATTTGGAATACCCTTCCATGGTAACCACATGTGTGAAAAATCCAAGGCGAAGTAACCATTTAACCTTCGGGTCCAGTCTCTTCCTAGAACCATTCCATATCCTCCTGGGATATCGACTACTGAAATATCAATGAAATGTTGAATCCTTGGATTGGTTGATATTTGCATATGAATATTGTTTAACTCTCCTACGACTGGAACCTCCGTCTTGTCCAACTGTGTCACTTTCTTGTTCATCTTTGTAGGTGTTAGTCCCAATCTTTGACAGATAGTTAAAGGCATAACATTACTAGATGCTCCTAAATCAATCAAACAGTTATGTAGGAGTTTATTAAAAATTCTAAGCGAAACGAGGAAGGGGGCTGGTTCATCTTTCCCTTGATAAAATATCACAGGGCTTCCTCTCTGCATACCAGCTTCTGTCTCTTTTGCTTTGACCTTATTATTCCTCTCAATCTGTGAAACTTCTGCTTCTTTAATTGAATTTTCTATCTTGTTTTCCTTTGGACTGTGGCGTGCTTGCTCAGTTTTCACTATTCTTTGTCCTGGCATTTCTATGCCTTCTTTCACTTCATACATGCCTCGAGTTACTTTGGAACTCTGAGATCCATAAGCAACATTTGCAATTTGTGGTTGTTCTTGAAAAAATTGTAATTGTTCATCTTGAACCATATTGACATTGCCTGTGGGATTTGCAGTCTTCTGAACTGTGTGGGCTGGATCCTGTGTTGGATCTTTCAAGCTATCAAGAAACGTGTTCCTTATTTCTGGTACTTTCATTAGCTCGAACAATGACACGTTCACTTTGATTTTCTTCACTTCCTCTGTTACGTACCGACTTAATCTCTTCAACTCATCTTTAGGAGGAGTGTTATTAGTAGAACTACTAGTATTATTTCCTTGCCTGTATTGCGGTGCGTCCTTTGGAAAAGAGGGGTTGTTACTCGCATTCGGGTGCGATGGAGTTTGAAAATTGTGTGGGGGAACTGATGAGGTTAAGGGCTCTTGATTCTTTCTATAATAAACCTTTGGTTGCCCATTCCCTGTCTGTTGAAACGTCTGAACCTCTTTTATGCCTTCGACCAATACACTGTTGTTCAGAGGTGGGAAATAGTAATTCGTTGTGTCTTCTACTGGTCCATCAGCGATTGCGTGTGAACACATAGGAGATGGCGCCTCCACTGGCTCATTGGCTGATGCTGGTGGGAATCTTCCAAATTGGTTAGGTGCTTGATATTGTTCAAACTGTGGTGGAAATGTGAAGTCTTCCAAAACTAAAGCTTGATCGTACTTCACTACAGGGACTATAGCAGTAGATGAGTCATCTGGTATTTCCCTTTGTATTTCACTCTGGAAAATATCGACTGCGAGCTGAAATTCTCTGCACTGTGTCTCAGAATGCTGATTGGTGTTGTGTAACCGACACCATCCTGACAAGGCTGACTCGGTGAGGAGTATACTTTCTGTTGGTCGATTCTCTCGAGTTGCAAGATTATCTAGGGGTGATGTTACATTTCCATTATTCAGTCCTGTATTCCATGTCCTCTTCTGATATCCTTGATTATTATTACGGTAGCCTTGAGCATTGCTTGATTGACCTTGGTAATTTTGATAATTACCTTGGTATCCTTGAGAATTCCTTTGCATGTTATGGAGTTGATTGTTTTGATTTCTCAGATGAGTTACTTCAGTAGACAGTTTCTACACTTGTTCGATCAACTCTTTCATCTCTTCTTTTTCTTCAGGGGTCCTGGTGGACGTTGTTGTACTTTGCAGATATACCGGCTGTGAAGGTTGTGCTTGAGAAATAGGACCTCCTGGGTGAATCACCAACTGATTATTGGGTGGTGGAATGGGATTCATTACTGGCGTGTGATGTGCCAATGCCTGGTTGATCCCTGTTATCTGGTTAGGCATAGCAGCATAGCCCAAATGGTTAAGTGGCCTAGCAACATTCATGCCTAAGTCAGAGTTAACTTTAATTGCTTCGACATATGCTCCTTTGAGGTCAGGTGGGACTGGGTTAGCCCTTCTTACAAACATGGAAGTAAGACTGTCCAAAGCAGCATAGTATATTGGCAATGCCACTGCATCATTCAATTCATATGGATCACATAACCTTGTATACGCCTTATGAAATCTGTTGTTGAAGGTGCTGATTGGCTCATGTTCTGATCTTTTCACTTCAACAAATTGTCGTTAGAGTTCAGCTGGTGTGGTTGGCAATCGGAATTTTGCCAAGAAGGCATCCTTTAGATTTTGCCAAGTTCGAATTGAATTTACTGGTAGGTTTACGTACCAATAATATGCCTCCTCTCCTAAAGAGCATGGGAACAATCGACACGCTACATCTTCATGTTGAATGTCTCGGTTCTGGAGAGTATCTTCAAAAATCTTGATATGTTCATCAGCTGTCCGGTTCATATCACCAACCTGGAATTTGGAGCAAAAATGCTCTGGATTCTTCAGCATCTCATGATAATCAGCAAATGTAGTAAGAGGCGATGCGTTAGCTGGACGCCAAGCCATTGGAACGTTTGGCTGATTTATCTGAACTGGTTGAATGGGTTGTACAAATACTGGAACTTGAGTAGTGCTTGGTATGGAAATTTGTGGTGGCGGTGTCTGGAATAGACTGGAAGAAACTTCTCCAGTTGGCGCTTCTCTACTTGGTGATAGTATCTCTTCACTAGGACCCACCGCACTAGATGTTTCACCTTGTGATATTTCAGACTTCTTTCTTTGTTTGTTTCTATAGGGTGACAACTCCACAAATTCTTTGAAAGAACTAGGAGTAGATCTGGTAACTCTTCGAAATTGATCCGCTGAGAAAGAACCAATTCGATCCAGTGTGCCTTCTTCAATCTTGTTGAGGATGTGTAGGGACCACTTCAAGAGCTGGCTGGTTTACTTGTTGACGAACTTGTTGATTCTGCTGTCGCTGGAGAGCTTCAAATCTTTCTACAAGGAGATCTCTCTGAACGTTGAACTCAATACGCCTAGCTCTCTCTTCTTCCTCTTCAAGGATGAAGCGCATTCGGAGCCAGTCAGGGGCGTTTCTTTTTACTTGCCAAGCAAGGCTAAACAATTCGGTGATAACGTCTTCCTGTTCGTCGTGAAAACCCAAGTTTGGTTGTAATACCGGCTGTGGATCCTGATTTGGATTAGGAATGATGGCCGGGAGCACCATTCTTCATGATATTGGAAGAACTTGGATTTGTTGAAGATGAACCGGTGGCAATTGATCGTTCTATCTCGTCAAAAGTTCGTTTCAAGCGATCAATCTTTTGTCTTATTAAATCTCTTTGAATTGCTTCTCCAAAACGTTTTCCTTTTTCTTCCTCCCTAGCGAGAACACGGCTTGTCTGACCAAACTGAACACGATCGGTCTGTGTTTTCCAAGCTAGTGAGTACAATTGATCAATGATATCGGTTGGCGGTTGATTTGGTTGCTCAACAGGTATGTTAAAAGGAAATTCATGCAGCAACACCATATTGCATCCTGCCTATTTCGGAATAACTTCACTATCACAAATTCGGCCCTCCTTCTAGCGCCAATTCTATGTTGACGCGTGTTTTATGACTCACCAAGAACTTTAGAATAAAGAGTCCAGAGACGCTCTATCCTCTCTTGAAAAATTATCTCATATGCTAAGATTGCTAGAAAGGTCATACGGTACTTCCAATGTTTCTTAAGTTTAGGGATGGACAAGCTCAATGGATGATGTGATATGCTGGTTTCACAAAGGGACCTTAGATAGAAATTACTCAAAGTAGGGATAAACTAGATTTATGCGAAACTACTCCTATGAACTTAAGAGACAAATGTTGGATAGTGAAATTTAAACCAATCTTTGTTTTGCCAAGCACAATGACTACAACTAGACAAAGATGATGCAATCTTCAATGGGTTTACGAATGATGTCCTATTACACAATACCACCATCAATTCGAACAATGTATATAGGTAATAGAATCCAAGTTAAACAGTTTCAATGTTTAGACTAACCTTGCACATCAAATTGAAAATCATTCAATTGAAAAAGGTATGAACTAATCTCACTATTTCCAACACCATCAATCTTTCATTCATCTAAAAAAAATGTTGAAAACTAATTTACTCGATTGAAGAAATTATGAAACCATGCGAGCTCTCCCAAATAACAAATGCTCAACTCTGAATCCAATTATTATTTGAATAGCAATAGTAGCAACAATTTCAGAAGTCTCTCCCTGAATGAATGAAATGCGTGGGGTTTATATAAGCACCCCAATTACAAAGTAACGGCCAAGATTGAATTGAGATCAATGGCCAAGATTATTTCAAGAAACCCTAACCCTAAAAAGCATAACCAACTCAAAGGACACATGGCACAAGCAAGACGAGCCACTTCGAGTATGGAAAATGATGACACCTTGCGAATCATTCGAGCAAGTGGGAATCCAAAATGCAATTCCCATTAGACTGTTCCCTAGCTGCAAATGCAAGAAATTTTGCTAACACAAAGTCGAGTTCCTCCATTGAGATGCTCGGCACAGAATCCAGTTGCACTCCCATTACATCCAAGGTTTCAAAGCATTGAGTGAAAGTACCTTCCCATCTATCTTCCTATTTCTGAAAGTTATCCATAAAGGTCAAAAGGGAAGACATATCATCAAGCTAATTCTCCATAACAATCTGCACTTCCTTGAAGTAAATATTCATCACACTTTTTCTCAATCCTTCTAAATCCAAGCCATTTGCATCATGATGCTCCTGCCCTATTAATCCTTCAAGAGAAGTGAGGATTTTGAACTGAACCTTTTCAATTGAGCTCCGTATAACAGCACATTCTTCCTTCATTCCATCATATATCTTCCTTTTAGCCAATAAGGAATGATACCACCTGCTGAAATCATATGAGGCTCCTTCTTCAATAACACCTTCTTGGATTAATATTTGCAGGGAAACTTCCTTTAAAACCTCCAAACGAGGTATTACTTTGTCATTTACGTACTGGAAGTCTTCCCAATTGTCTTCAATCTGGCTAACTTCTGTCATAAGCAAGGCAGATCTGTCATAAGTCTGAGCACATTTCTCCAAGAATTGCTCCATCTGTTTTGAGATATTGTTGATCCAACTCCTAGTCGCTTGGTTTGTGATCCTCGTAGCTTCAAGAGTGTCAATGGATTCCGAAGTAAGAGATGATGGCAGAATAAAGCTTCACTTTCTTGCCACAAAGGGGCTGTTAGCTGCTGAATGAACTCTATTAGCCTTAGATTTTCTAACTCAAGCCTTTCTTTCTTCTCCTCTATTTTGTCGAACTTCTCCTTGATGGCTTTGGAAGTGTCTGCTAACTCATGGAAATCATGTTCTATTGTGGTTGGCCCAATGTCCAACGTTGTAACATCATAATCCATAGGAGTAATCTGATCTCTTGGCCTGTCAATTTTCGGGACTGCAACCTATAAGATTCGGGATCCTGCATCATTCCTAGTAATCTGAGAGTACTTCTTAGGCTTCTTTGGCGTTTTAGCTTTGCCAATCCTCTCCAAAAAGTCTTGCATGCTTTCAACTGGTTGAACTTCATCTCGTGGTTTGGACTTCTTCATCAAACTTTCAATCAACCAAGCTGGGATAGTGGAAAATTCCATCCCATCTTCCAATTGAACATCATCATTAATTCCTTTTAGAGCAGAAATTACTTCATCTCCCAGCTCTTCATTGTTCTCAAGGACCTCTGTATCTCCCATGCCTTCAATCATCAGTGTATCACCTTCTTCCAAACACTCAGTGAGGGTTTGCTCTTGTAGAGAATCCAAGTGTTCTAACTCTTGAAACTCGACTTCTTGCTCATGGCTTGGCTCAATCTCAGCAATGGACACCTTTTCTATCACTCCAACTGATAAAGTACTTGAAGATGATGGATTTTCAGTCACTTTCTGCTTCTTACTCTCCAATTCTCTATCAGCTGCTTCTTTTTCCTCTGTGTAAAGGTCTTCACTCACTACCTTCCTCTTGCTAGGACATGAAAGTTCATCAAGACTTTCTCCAACTGCCTCCTCCTGGCTTTCCTTATTGCTCAATGTGGCATAGGTAAGAGAAATTTCCTCTTTTCTCAACCTGCTGATCTGATTATCCACCCATTCCCTAGAGTATGCTATAATATCCTTCATTAATACGTCCAAATCGGTCAACTCAGGTTGTGTCCAGTTAGGCAACAAGATAGGCTTATCTTTTTCCCGTTCAAATTGAGGATGCACGTAGTCTCCGTTGTCTTTTACCTGATCAGGTATAGGGAATAAGTCACACTTTTTTACAAGTTCAATTGGAATTCTGGACCAAATCTTCTTCCTGACTTCATATTCGTCCACCAAGTTAGACCAATAGTCTTCAATCTGCATAACATGAAGGGACTTCTTCTCGTGAACTCTTAAGTATGGGTCATAATCAAACCTTAGATTATAAAAGCCGAACTTAAAAAATTGCAACTCTAACTTTGCTGTTTTGGCTGATTGTAATGAGGGGCAGACTTCTAGCATTTTTCCAATTGTAACAGGAAAATTCACTCCTTGTTTGTTCCTTTTCGCCTGAATAGAATCTACACATGCCAGTTGCCTTGCAACTTCAAGCATAACAATCTTGTCTGTTGGATACCGAGGGAGTCTATGCGGAGCATCCGAGAATCCATGAACTCTTACATATGGAAAGGTCGGAAACTGGATAAACCAAGATCCGAACTTATCAAGCATCACCATAGCCTCCTTAGATAGCCTCCTTTGAACTGTTCCTTGAAGCACTTGCGTGATATACATAAGGAAGGCGTCATTGGTTATCTTAAAATTGTCCATGTAATGTAGCTGGAGCTACGGGTAACAATCATATGCTTTGAGCTGATCTTTTCGAAGTCCAACTTGCCCTTTGCAAATCAGTCCTCTGTACTTAGTAAACCGTGCCAAGATATAAACCACGTAGGAACTCATATAGAAGGATTTGGTCTTCTCCAAATTTCTCAACTGGAAATCAATGTTATCACTTATTAACTTTGCCTAATTTATTGCTTCCATTCCCAATACGACCTCCTCCACATATGAAAACATCCATACTTCGAAGAAAGCTCCTTGAGAAGTACCCATAATCCTGTTCAGCATATGAATCATATCACTGTATTCTGGTTTAAAATCTGTGCAAATTAATCTTTTTGGCAACTTGGAGCGATGCCTTTTGGATTCCTTGATCCAGTTAGAATTGACTATGTCCATACAGGATTCCTTGGCTTGATCAAACATGGCTTGTGATTCCTTTTGAGTCCTGTTCAACTTTTTTTGACGATGAGGAATACCAAATACCTCCCTGACTGAATCCTCCGTGAAGTATGCCAAAGTGATCCCATTAGGTGTTTTAATGGATCTTGTCTGCGGATTGTATCTTCTGGCACACTCGACCATTAGCTCACTGCACTGAACTGCAAGTGGAAATCCTGGTGCTTGATGAAGTCCGGACTTAACGATGTTAGTTGCAATAGGTGTGGGCATTTCATTAATGGATCTTGTCTGCGGATTGTATCTTCTGGCACACTCAACCATTAGCTCACTGCACTGAACTGCAAGTGGAAATCCTGGTGCTTGATGAAGTCCGGACTTAACGATGTTAGTTGCAATAGGTGTGGGCATTTCATTCTGAGTGCCAAACATCCTTCTCTTGTGTTGAATTGTATTGAACTGCTCAAAGTTGGTATCTGCTACCTTCTTCCATTTCGAGGACAATTGGGATTCTAGATAAAATTCTTTGATGACTTCCTTTACTTGGGCTTTTCTAACTCCACCTCCCACGTTCTTTGAAGAAGACATTGTGCCTATACGAAGCTCGAAGTTAGAAATCAAAGAAAACAATTTTATGGCTGGAGAAATTTTTAAAATTAATTAAAAAAAATCCAGAACTTGATTGAAAAGGCTGATTAAAGAATAAATTCTTAATGAAATTTGATCCGCCTTTATTGTTTTTAAAGAGCATTCATGGAATTTTTAAATAATTTTCTGGATTTTTAAAGATTTAAACTGAAGTTTTCTCAAATCCAAGATGAAAAATCATTTTCCCTTCTTTAAATTCGCCAGTAATAACCTTGCAGCTGTTTGAAAAGTCTGGAAATGGAAGAGAAAAAATCTAACCCTATGTTCTGGAATCAAAAATCTCTTTGCAGCTGAAGAAGAAAAACATCCTTAGCTTGAGAGGAGCTTGCCTGTGAGAAAGTTCGACTTGCAAATAATGAAAAAATAAGCTCACAAGATCTTCTTTTATAATAAAATCTTTCCATATTGGTTTAGGTCGACTTCCTCTTTAATCGGGTACCTTTGCTTTAAAACGAAACAAGCAATCTTATCTCTTTTTGATTTTTTGACTTTTCAACCAAGGGCACCCTTTCTCAATAATTGATAACTTTTTAATGAAATTTAAGTTTTTTAAAACTTCTTGCCTTGTGCAAATTCGACCCCCAAGTGGATTTATTCACTTTCCAACTAGATTTTTCAACCTTTCATCAAGGTAACTCTTTGCCTTAGTCAATTTCTTCAATTTTCACCTTGGAAGTTCGATTTTCAACTGGAATTTTCCTCTTCCAACTGGATTTCGACTTGATCTTGGATTCCTTGAAGTCCAATTTGAATTTTCACTTGCCTTAGTCAACTTTCATCATTGTTCAACTGGAATTTCGAATTTTCCAACTGGATTTCCTTTAAATAGGCGAATCTTATCAAGATCTCTCAAATAGACGAATTTCAATTGGATTTTTTCAATGGATTTTTCTTTGATTCAACTGGATTTTTCAAATGGCGCACCTCTCTAGACTTAGGCAAATTTTATCATGATTTTCTTGCTTTTTACCTGATTTTCTCGTTGATTTTCTCTCTTGATGGCGCAATTTTTTAATTGATTTTTTGCTTTTGCATGCGCCTTGTCCCATCTTTGCATGCGCTTTTCTCATGATTTTTTCGATTTTTCAAGACTTCTGCTCGATTTTTGCTTGCTTTTTAATTCCAAAAGTGGAAACTTTTGACTCCACTGCCAGCGAGACCTAGCACTTTCTAAAAATAGAAACTTACTAAAAATAGAAAAAAGCAAAAAGCAACTTTCTAAAAATAGTAAATTCCAAATTGGTCCAGAAATGCCAAAATGAAAAAAGCAAAAAAGCAAAAAAGCAAAATCCCTAAAAAATAGGAAGTGTCGGAATTGAGCGAAAGCACAGGCAATCCTCGTCTACCGGGTCTTCTAAGCACTTCTATGACGTTTACATTTAGTTTTGGGCCCAAATTCCCAACTTGGCTCGGGTGATGACTCCAGACTTTGACATGAAATTTCAGACACCAAAGATTATGAAATTGCTACTCCAAGCTAAACCCTAAGAGCAAACCAGTGAGGGTCCCCATTTGCAATGGGGTGATGTGTGAAATAGGTCACAATAGGAATGAGGATTTTTGCCTCTATTTATAGAAGATAATAGCTTATTCCTTTTATTTTTTAGCTTTTTAGTTTTCTTGTTTTGCTTTCATGTGGGACAATGACCTGGATATTCTACCAGCCATGATGGATACTGATCCCAGCCATATCATGATCTATAACATATTTTCTGGCTCCAGACAATACTCCCGTGAATGAAAAGTAAATCCTCTCTTTAACCTCTTTCCTGCAAAACTTGGTGCACGCATTGGCAACCCCTTAATTAGAATGAACATTAGCAAAAGCAAGTGAGGAATGAGGATTTTTTACTCTATCTATGAATGGTAGTAGTTTTCTTCCCTTAATTTTTTAACTTTTTAGGTTTCTTGTTTCGCTTTTAGTTTTAGTGTGGGAGGTGACCTGGATATTGTACCAGCCATGATAGATTATTAGATACTGACCCCAGCCATGTCACAATCTATAACATGTTTTCTGGCTACAGACAATACTCCAAGAGTGAAAAGTAAAACCTCTCTTTACTAACATCTTTCATGAAAAAACTTAGCACACACGCTAACAACCTCTTAATTTATGATTAGAATGAATTACTCCAGGTTTATCAAGCCACCAAGACCATCCTTTTCTTAGTCCAAATGTAATTCCTTATAACTAGTTTTCCATGAACTCCAAACACTCTTGGGGACAGTAAAATTACAAGGTGTAAAAGATGATGGCTGAAAATTTCTGAGAATAATCCTCTCATATTTAGATAAACTCAAATATAACCACTGCTGCAACTAGCACCCAATGAATAGAAATCTGAAAATCCCTCCCTTGCTGTGGGTACTTCCTCCTTAATAGGTGAGTACAAGTATCAAGTTAACAACAACACAGTGGAGCTGCTTGTAAGTGATTGAAATCCAATTAATCTAAACTTAAATGTAAAATCATGGACCATGTAAGAACACTTTGTGCCCTAGATTCAGTGACTTGCCTATATTTTTATCTCCTTGCAATTTTTGGGTGTTTATGAGGGTTTTCTGATTTTTTTGAATTTTTGCAAATAAAAGACAAGGCTGGAAATGTAATATACAGAATAATGAGAAACTAGAAGGATTGCAGCACTTCAAATATGTGACTTTATTAATCAATTGCAAAGATGAACAATTTACAATCATACCTGGAGAGAATGGCTGTTATTTTCTTACAGGCAGTCAAAAAGTACATCAAAGATAAATTCGATTCTCTTTACTCAGGCATCCTTTCTTCCAAATCTGCTGTGGCTGGTTGAGAAATAGCTAGGCGCACCCTCTTGAATTATTTATGATTTTTTGAGCCCTCTTTGACCTAAATTGCCCAACCATGAAGCTGCCTTCTTGCTGCAATGAACTCTGTAAAAAGCAGCTGCACTCTATGGAAATTTGTACCAGCTTCCTCCAATTATCAGCTTGTGATCTGCTCTTCCTTCTGGCACTGAAACCCCTTTGATTCGCCTCTGAAACACTTTATCAAATGCTCTGATTTTTGCACAACTGGAACCTCTGAAGGCCAAATTCAGTGGATATCTCACCACCTCAAATGGCTGCAACACTGAAGGGTGAACGTCCTCCAATGGCACGAAGAATGAAACTCTTGGCTTCTTCCTCTCAGACAAATTTTCACCAAAACCAATGCCCAATCGAATGAATGGCAAAGACTCCAAAGTGAAATATATAAACCCTCTTGAGAAAGTCGAATTTCTCAAAAAGGCACATTTAATATCATTAAATGTTATTTTCTCACATCCTTTTAATATTTCATTAAATACTTTGGAGTTGGCACCCAATATTTAATAATAATATGGCCCCCTTTTAATGATAAATTGACCCTCAAGTTATAACGTTAAGTTATAACATTATAACATTATAATATGGCCTTTTTAATAATTAAATATTATCTTGAGCCATTTAAACTTTAATATCTCCTTAAATATTTAAGATTTCATCAAACCGCCTAAAACGGGGATCAACTCTATGAATCTCCATACGACCAAGTGCCTTAATAAAAATAGTAAGGGTCCCTCTCATCTATCTCCTGACTTACTATAAGTAGTAAGTATAGCACTAGAACCCTTGTGAACGCCAAACAAAGGCCCAAAGTTGATGATCACTTAACACTGGAGATGATGCAAACCTCAGAAGACCCTCTAACCATCCTCATTAGCCTACGAGGGTCAAAATTATAGGCTAAACCATCCGCAAACATGAGCATGCTAAAAAGGGGACATTACAGACCATATCTTTTCATAGCAGCCAAGGTTATGCTACTAGCAAATGTATATTTACTGAAAGGGAACAAATCCTTAGGCCTATCACTTTATAATGAGATTCTGCTTAATGTTCTTATTCATATTGTTGCTAATTAAAAGAAAACTTGATACAAGAGTTCTACAGAGGCATCGAACATTGTTCCAAGTATGATGCATGAGTATTAAAATGAGGGCTATTCTGGGAATGCAGTCAGTTATGGAAGTGATGGAATTTGGTCCCTCCTTTCTGCTATAAAATGAGGCATTTTTCTATTAGAAGTCTCTCACTTTTTGCTGGTGTGTTTCTGCATTAGTGTTTTGTAGCTGATTGTGTTAATGATATAGCAGCTTCAGTCGTTCCTTCCAGCTCAGCTCTATTGAGAGAACATAAATTAAATGATAGCCCGATGGCTATTTAATTTATATTCGTTATTTTTGTATTATCTTCATTTAATATTTATTGAGGCCGACATTCTTTATGATTGTATTCTGGCCGACATTATTGATGACTTGTAAATAACATTTAATTTGGCCGACCTTATGATATGAAGAGGTGCGACCTCTCTAAGTTGTATATATATACAAGACCATTCGTCCATTGTAATTATCCAATATATTCAGTTCGGTTATTCATATGAAGAATGCGAAGATCATCTTGTGTGCATTATCATCAAGGGCGAAGATCCATATCAGTTCGGTACGAATATCTTATTAGGAGACTGCGAACAAGAGATTGTGAACTCTGTCAAATCAGATTTCTGTCTAGAGCAAATCCGATATCATCAAGTGCAAATATATTAATCAAGCAAAGTGCGAACTTCATATAGGGCGAATATCATACAAGTGTGAACATCATACGAAGATCATACAGTGCATAGTATCTTCCATGTGCGAATTCTGTAGGTGTTCATTTCAGTCAATTCAAATCTTGCCAGGTGCGAATTTCTGTAGGTCCGTTCTCTGCCAAAGTGTGAATTGATCTCAGGGCAAGTTGTGAACTATCCTAGAACAGAATTTGAAGAGCCAGCTTGTTATCTGTCATTGCATATTACCTGGTACTGAATACTGGTCTTGTGTTAGACCTAATTGTAACAAGATTTGTAGCCACTGTTCTTTTGATATAAGAGAGATCTTTGTTGCTGGGTTTTTCTCCCTCAAGAGGAGGGTTTTCCCAGGGTATCTGCTGTGTTATTTTGTCTGATTTTGAATTATTTTTTCTGTGCATGCAAATCTGATCCTAAATTCAACATGGTATCAAAGCGGGTTTAAGCATGATCCTGATCAGATTTGTTATGCAAATTAGAAATTGGTTTCCTTCATCGGCTGTGATAATCTCTTGATGACTTATTGAATGAGTATCCTTACTCAAGACGTCTAGTGAAGAACACCTCTTCTTGGTTGCAAACTAGAGCAGAGGAATGTATTCAGGCTGGTTTTTCGATGGGCATTGTGTCGGCTGTCTATCTACAGGACTGAATGTGTGGGCATTAGTAATAAGTTTTCTTTGAATGCTTGGCAAAGGGTACATGGTTGGTAGAAAACGGTTGTGTGCTTGGCATGAAAGCTAATGCAATATTGAGTCCTCTATCAACTGTCATTTCACAGACAAGTTCATTGCTGTAGCTGGTGTTGTGAAAAAGTCTCACGGTTGACCTAACATTGCTCTCAGATTTCATTCACAGTCCTGAATTAACAGGTCCCTAGGTTTCTACCGTAAGTTGGATAATCTGAGATGTGTTCCATGCTTACTACATCCAAGGGATAACTTCAGTTCTGAAGTTCCAATGTAGTTATGGTTATGTGAAGGCAATAATGGGCCTGTGTTCAAACCATGAAGGTTGTGTGTTGATCTGTGTGCATGAGCAGCGTGTCTTCATCAAAAGATAAGTATTTATTGTTTGCTGAGTTATTCCATTTATTTGGATCTTGTGTGATTTGAATAAAAAGATTGTAATTTCTCTTGATTTGTGTTCTCTAGCAGAAAGATTTTTTGAAGAATTCAGGGGCAGATTAGAATGTCCAGTATTTGTCATGTCTCATGCTGGTGTAAGTTCTCTTAAGAAACATCACTCAGCTAAGGCCTCACTACTGTTTTAGCTTCTCCTTTCGGACATTGGGTCTGACCTTGAGTCAGATATGACCCAAAAAGCATTATGATTTCAACAAGATAAGTATCTTATTCTGTTCATTCTTGTTTTGAAATCTAGGACAAAAATTTCAGTCTGCAGAGTTGTGCAGATCTGATGTCGCTTATTTGATTGTGTATGCATTGTAAGATCATGCTTTCGAATAAGACCCTTTGGAGACACCATTCTTTGTGAGTTGTTTCATGCTAGATTTCTGAGTGTGACTCAGAAATAAAAGGAAAACTACAAGAATGATTGTGTTTGACTGTGATAGAGCCTTGATTCCTTGAGAGGTCTGGTTCTACACTCTGGCTGCATAATGCAACTAAGAATTCTGTGTTGAGCAGTTTGTCTCTTGTTGTGCTGAGTCTAGCACCTCCAAGAGCAGTAAAGACAGAAGGAAGATATATCAAATCAATAAAGATAAGTCTCCTTATCCCTTCATTCTGATTTTTTTGGATATATTTCTCTTTTATGTTGATTTATTTATTCATGTTTTAGTATTGTTCATAAATTCTTATGTAAACCTTGTATGATTCTAGTCTTGATATTTCTTTGGATAGTTATAAACTGTTAGTAATCTCTCTCTAAAATGCTTTGTGAACAGCTAGAAGCTGGAGGGTGATGAGAGATTGATTAGCGATGAAAAGCTTGAGGCATCTTATGAGGAAGTCATGCCAACCAAAGAAATGATCAAGCGTGATGTCACAACTTGCAGCCATGGAACTGAGCTGGTGGTTAGAGGGAGTCCACTTCCAGAAGTCTTCTTTGCAATCTTTGAAACAGGGATCAAGAGGGAGTTTTGTAACTCACTGAGAAGAAGTGAAGACTACTGTATTGCAAGGCTAGGTACTAAATCCTTAGAGGATCCCTTCAGCTGCTGAGATCATAATTGCTCAAAGATTGTCATCTGGATTTGATATTGGTAGCTCCGCAAACCTATTCAGAATAGTGAGACCTGGAATGAGGTCAAGGAGGACTATCCTGAACTCTCTACAGTACTAGAGGTGTGCGCTGGAAAACATTTATCTAAGTCAAAGTGTTGCAGGCAATCTTGGGCGAAGAGGTCAGAAGGTTGATGTAAGTGCTTGAAGATTCAGAGGGGGCTTATTGAGCCTGAAGAAGATGGTAATCTTGTTGCAGCTAAGCATATCCTGAGATACTTGCGTGGCACAGTTGGATATGGATTGAGATATTCTTCAGGTTGGGTCTGCTATGACCTTCTAGTGTAGCAGGAAGCAGTCTTATGTAGCTTTGAGTACAGCAAAGGCGGAGTACATTGCAGCTTGCATGGCAACTCGGGAATAAGCTCCTTGCAGGATTGTTTGGACAATCAATGGAGCCTACTATTATTTATTATGATAATCAGAGTTGTGTGAAGCCTTCTATCAATCCTGTGGTTCATGACAACTCCAAGCATGTTGAGATCAAGTACCACTATATCAGAGATATGGTACTGCGGAAGGCTGTACAGTTGAGGTACATCAACACTGATGAGCAGATGGCAGATATTCACACCAAGCCTCTCGCCAGGATAAAGCTGTGTACTTTCGAGATAAGCTTGGTATGGTGGAGAATCCAGCCTTAACTGAGAAAGAGTCTCAGCATCAATGAACCTGTTTAATGAGTTCTTCTCTGTGAGAGAAGTTCGAGGTGAAATCCCTTGTTAATGCATTTTCCTCTGAGACGGAGGAATTTGAGGTGCAAGCCCTTGTTAATGCATCTTCTTCTGTGACGGAAGAATTTTGAAAGCCCTTGTTTCCACCCTCTAAGAGAGTCATGGTGGATGTCATGTGTGTGACTCCATGACAGCATCATGAGAGAGTCGATGATTTCTTGTGTACTTGTGTTTTTCACCCTCTGGGAGAGCCATGGTGAAAGTCACGTTGAGGTGACAACATCACGCAAGTGATGAACACTTGTACATACCATACATGGGTGTAGCCATGATGGTTGATATCACATTGAGGTGATATGATTTCATGCTGAGGTGATAAGCTCCTTTCCATACATGGGTGTAGCCATGATGGTCAATATCACAATGAGGTGATATGTTATTTCACACATGGATGTAGCCATGATGTTCGTCATCACGTTGAGGTGATATCCTTCTCTTTATATCTGATTGCAGGCAATGATGGCTAATGGATCTCATATTGAGATGATTCGTATTGTGCAGCTGGAAGATCTCTCCCTAGCTGAGAGGGAGTGTTAATGATATAGCAGCTTCAGTCATTCCTTCCAACTCAGCTCTCTTGAGAATTTGAGAGAACATAAATTAAATGATAGCCTGATGGCTATTTAATTTATATTCGTTATTTTTGTATTATCTTCATTTAATATTTATTGAGGCCGACATTCTTTATGATTGTATTCTGGCCGACATTATTGATGACTTGTAAATAACATTTAATTTGGCCGACCTTATGATATGAAGAGGTGCGACCTCTCTAAGTTGTATATATATACAAGACCATTCGTCCATTGTAATTATCCAATATATTCAGTTCGGTTATTCATATGAAGAATGCGAAGATCATCTTGTGTGCATTATCATCAAGGGCGAAGATCCATATCAGTTCGGTGCGAATATCTTATTAGGAGACTGCGAACAAGAGATTGTGAACTCTGTCAAATCAGATTTCTGTCTAGAGCAAATCCGATATCATCAAGTGCAAATATATTAATCAAGCAAAGTGCGAACTTCATACAGGGCGAATATCATACAAGTGTGAACATCATACGAAGATCATACAGTGCATAGTATCTTCCATGTGCGAATTTTGTAGGTGTTCATTTCAGTCAATTCAAATCTTGCCAGGTGCGAATTTCTGTAGGTCCGTTCTCTGTCAAAGTGTGAATTGATCTCAGGGCAAGTTGTGAACTATCCTAGAACAGAATTTGAAGAGCCAGCTTGTTATCTGTCATTGCATATTACCTGGTACTGAATATTGGTCTTGTGTTAGACCTAATTGTAACAAGATTTGTAGCCACTGTTCTTTTGATATAAGAGAGATCTTTGTTGCTGGGTTTTTCTCTCTCAAGAGGAGGGTTTTCCCAGGGTATCTGCTGTGTTATTTTGTCTGATTTTGAATTATTTTTTCTGTGCATGCAAATCTGATCCTAAATTCAACAGATTGGAGGACAAAATCCCTTGAATCTCAAAACCAGAGGATGAAACCCCTTTGGCTCCCTTCAGCAGTCTCATCCAGGGGCTGCAACTGTGCTAAAAACATTCTCTTTCTTCATTTTTGGTGCATGTTTGGTGGTCTGTCATAGCTGTATACAGTACACAGAGAATCAGTTTTGGAGAACTGTGCAGATTATTGCATGTGCTACAGGTTTGGCATGGTAATGTGCTGTTATCTATCTGTGTAATACAGTTTTATGGCCTCTATAAAATACAGTATTTCAGTGTGGTGTGTTTATAAATTCGGGTGTAGTAAGTTAGTTATAGAATTTTTGTAGAGGTTATCACATTCTCATATATCAGGTGATATCAGTAACTAGAACGGCTCATTTCTGAGCGGAAGTGGAACAGTCCATTGTGGAGTGGATAGTTGAATAGGAAGAAAAGCTATAGGGAATGGCCAAAAGCGATAAACTATTGAGTAAGAGTGCAATATTTCACATAGCCTAAGAAATGGCAAAGAAAGTTGCATGCGTCAATCCAGATTCCAAACCAAAGGTTGGAAGATTTGGAGAAGAAAGTAAGGTGGAGCCGCCATGCTGAATGGCTAAAAGAGATAAACTATTGAGTAAGGGTACAGTGTTGCACATAGCCCAAGAAGTAGAAAAGAAAGTAGCATGTGTCAATTCAAACCAAAGTCTGGATGAGTTGGAGGAGAAAGCATTGCGCAGAAGCAATCAAGAGCAGACATTGTAAGTTCAAAAGCTCAAAGACACCATTTGTAACTATCTTTGCCATTTCTTTGGTTATGTGCAACAGCACCATTTTTCAAAATATAACTCTTATAGCCACTCCATATGGCTCTACTTACAACTCAATAATCCATTCTACATTAACTGTTATGCCCAGGACATGATCTCTTTCTTACTCTCAAAGCAGGAGTTTGTTGATTCCGATACCACTTAATGCAAAGGTTTGATGTGTTGAAGGAGAAAATCAGCTGCAAAAGAAATAGAGCTAACATTGGAGAGGTCAAAAAAGTTGAAGACACTAAACAGATTCAAAGAAGATACCAAAGAAATTATTGAAGAAGACTGCAGAGATGGGAGAAGAGCATAGAAGAAAAGACCAGCAAGGTACATTCATAAAAGGTCTTGGAAGGCCAAGCAAAGGAAGTAAAAGCAAGTGTGAAATCTCCCAATTGATGAGAAGATAATATATTTCGATATTTTATTTTTGTGAGATTTTTCACCATGGGATTATTTTTAAATTTTAACACTCAAGTTATAACCACAACGACTATTTTCCATGAGTAGTCACTTCTCTCTGACCTTTTAAACTCATAATGTATATTGGTGAATAATGAGAAGGCAATGGGAGCCACACAGCAAATGATGATTGTTTTCCATGAGTAGTCATTTCTATATGACCATTTTAGCTCGTTAAGCACATTGGTGAGTAATCACACGGCGAGGTGACCCACAAAGCACACCAGCAATCGTAGTGATGAATTGAGTATAAAAAATAATCCCATGTTGTGAAAAATCCCACAAAAATAAATATCTAAATATACTCATCTAGGAAAGCCCCCATGACTTACGAGTTACATAGTAGATGACAAACCAGTAAGTTGTTAATGTTAAAAAGAGGGTGACTGAAGTATGAGTGTAGCAGTTGAAGTGATGATGGCTGAAAGAAGTTGCCCATTCAAAATGGGTGTGGTTAAAATTGAGTTGTTGCCCAGGCTAGGGTGATACAATTGAAGAAGAATGCATGGTAATAAAGGAGATGCATGCAATTGAATGTATGTATGGAGAATTTAAAATAGAGATAAGAAACTGGAAACATGAGAAGAGAATACTCCCTTGAAATGGATGACTAAGTGTGCGCTAAACATGCAAGAATGTCATACATTTGAAGCTGAGGGTGTTATGAAAATTGCATACATAACGTAAATGTCAGAAAGATGAAGAAATCGAAATTCCAAGTAGAATTATTCCCTTCAAGCAGACAACAGCTACATCGCACCATTTTGAACTAGTATTCTTCATAAATTGGACTTTGTGATGGTGACACCCATTTACAAGGCCTTGCAAAGAGAATCAGCAGCAAAAAGATATTGAGTATGATCGACAATAGCTGGAGCTTTTTATATCCTACCAGGGTATCTATTCTGTTTTACGTTTGCCCCACTAAAATAGCATATAAATAAAAGGATAACTTTGCCACAAGAAACCTCTCAACTCTAGCATAGAACCCAACTGGATATATGGCGAAGTGCAGACCATCTTCTAAAATAAAAATAAATTAAAATAGAAAGCACTGACCTTTATGTTGGAGGGGTTTGGATTTTGGGTGTTCGATTCGGCTTTGTTGGGATCTCTGAACTGAGCAATCGTATCACCTGTAAGAGCAAGGGATGCTGCAGTCATGGCTGACTTCATGGGAAATCGCCATTCTCTTCCTCTTGTGTTAGAATGTACTTCATTGCCACTTGCAGGCCTATGTTTGGGATTCCGTTTAGGAAAATGCCGAAACCCAAAGCTAAAATTTCCTCCTCCATTAAAAGTTATGGCTCCCATTCGAATTCAAGAATTAGCGGTACAGGGAATAACCCGTTTCAAGACTTTTCTTCTCGTTCGTAACAGGTAGGAAGGACAAGTGTTTTTTTTTCAGTTGGTTATTTAGGGCCTGTACATTTGTTCGATTTAGGCACTCTGTAACTCGAGACTATCACTCATAAATATCATTTTATCTGTTTAGATTAATCTTAATTTCCAGATCAATACAATTTTAAATTTATTGAATATTATGTTATTGTGAGAGATCGGAATAGTAATGCTATCAATTTTATTTATTTATAGAATTAAATTTTTTTACAAACAATATTATAGTTTATATTTAATTCATGTTAGTATATAAATATATTATTATTTATTTTATTGTATTGTTGACATTAAAATTATGTGTTAAAATTTCAAGTCTATAAATACACTTTGTTTGTTTGAATGCATTAAGAATTATTGTTATTTTTTATTTTTGTTTCAACTAATACAAAAATTTATTGTATTGTTGACTTTTTAATAATATGTGTATTAGTATTTTTTATTTTTATTTCAATTACTATCAATTTTTAAATTGTTTGTACTAAAAAATTAACTCTATATACTCTTTTTTAGTTTGAATGATATCAAGAATTATTAAAAACATCACTCTAATTTATATATTTAGATTTGGCAAAAGTAAAATATAATCTTTATTTTAATATGAAAAGACACATATAATCTTTTAGAAAAAAATCTTCGTAACCAACTTCAAGCATTGAAATAATAATGTTGTAAAGAAGGTTATGGTCACTAGATGTTGTAAAGGAGGTTATGATCACTAGTGGTGTTGAATGACTGTGGTGAATGGCGCGTTGATTATTGTTACGGCGAGGGATGAGTTAGAAGTAAAATGAGTGCACATGAGCTTTTCAACACTCCAATATATGTATTGTATTATTTCTATTTTATTCCACCTTACTAGCCATTTGCTCAACTATCCAAACCACATCCACATAACACATCTCATTCATTCCCAAAAGTTGTCAAGAAGCTAATCAATTTAGACGAACAAAAAAGTAGTTATGTTAGCAATAGTGGATCCATCAATAGGTATGTTTTATCTATGTTTAGTGGTGTTATCAATTAGATGAATAAGTGACACTCTATGTTTGTCTAGTAAAAAAGTAGAGTAGATGGTGGCTATTAAAGCTTGTATGGAAGCCATCTATCTTAAGCAATTGTGTTCAGATGTAGGGATGAGTCTAAGAGCTATTATAGTTCTATGTGATAGTCGAAATGGCATATGTCTAGAAAAGAACCCAAGTTGTCATGTAAGAATGAAGCACATTGATGTCCAATACCATTTTGTTCATGACATGGTAAAGGATAAGAGGGTGATGTTGGAGAAATTTATTACTTTTATGAATGTTGCAAGCTCTTTGACAAAGCCCATGAGCACAAAGAAGTTCAAGTGATTCAATGAGTATATTGGCATCACACCCCCTACTAGCTAGATTATAGTGTTGGAGGTTTCCCTTTTTCTCTTTCAAGGTATTTGACAAGTGGGAGAATATTGAGAATATGTGTCTCAATCTTGCATTCCTAATGTTCAATATAATACTTTGTATGCATTTATTATTTCATCTTTAGTGGTGTTTTCCTTGCATGGGAAAGTTGGCATCTTACTTTGAGGTGGCATTGTTTTCATCTTTAATGAATTTGTCCTCGCATGAGGAAGGTATGTAAGTTGTCATAACAAGAGTTGCTTATGATAGATACTTATGATTAATAAGAGGATGTAAAAGAGAGGTTACATTAGAATATTGACCAGCATTATGCTAGGTTTTGATGCTTGTTATGGAGCATCTTTGAATGGGAGAATAAAGAAAAATTAGGGGACCCAACTTTGGGTTGTTAAATATGCTTGTTTATGGCATATGACAACATGTAGGAATATGTTAATAATAGTTGAGAGGATCAAGACCAAGGGGAGCATTGGAATGTGTGCCTTGATCATTTGGGCACCATGTCTCCTTTGGGTTTGTTAATGGTTTTCCTAGGCTATGTGATGGTTGCTAATTTGTTCATCTCCTATGTATTGGTGTTTGGGATGAAGTAGAGTATGAGTTTTGTAAGTATATTCTTAGGTACTATTATTGTTACATCCCACCCCAATTGCTTTAAAAACACTTTTACTTTTTGTAATATGACTTATGAATTATGCAAATTTTGATTGATTAGTGTGTGACATGAAGGGATCTTTGTGACTAAGTTCTGTTAATGCAATGAGAATTATGCCATTATGATATGTGTTATGATCTATTCAGAAAAAATAAGTTGTGTTTTGATGCCCTAGAGAAAGAAAATTTTATTTTATAGTAAATGTATAGATAGAGAATATACAATGGAGATTTTATCTGGATGTTAGACTAATTTTCGCTTGTTTGGAGTTGGATGCAGGGTACCATGTATCGTGATCTCTGAAGGAGGGAAAGTATCATTTGAGTAGAGAGGTGGTGTTGGAATGCCCTAGAAATCACCATATGAGCTAGGGTTAGGTCAAGGGATCTAGGAACCCTACATGTGTGTGATAGGAATCATGTTTTGAGGTAAGTCTTTTGTATGATTCCTAGATGTAGTTTTGTTATAGGTGGTTTTAAGGTTTCAAAAAAACCATTTTGCCTATCTTCTTTTTGTCAATGAAATTAACCAAATAGGCATACATGCACATGTAGGAGGAACCTACATACACCATTGCGAGTGTACACATATGGACACAACTGCATGATGACAGGTGAATTTATGAGCCTGCAATCATTTGTATGCATGCATATGCACATACACGTAATGATGCATACAAATTTGAACGTGTTCATGGATGACTATTCAATTAATTATTTCCTTCATGGTGAGAAATCTAAAATTTGGCATCTGAACTCATTGGTATGGTGCTATCACCTATTGAGTTTGAAACTACCTAATGGCCTAGCTATATATATGTGTGTGTGTGTGTGTATTAATATATATTGACATTATTTATTGTTCTTCAGGCAAGTATAATGATGATACATGATAATGCCTAGAGGCATTTTAATGCAAATACCTTCTCAAGGTTGAAAAGTCAAATGCTTAAAAAACATAAGTATTTTATTGAATTACTTTTTATTCAAAATGAATATTTTATTAAATTTAAATGGGGAGGCTAATATACCTTACCGCCAATTTTATAGTGGTAGATACTCAAATATTAAACATATAAATTTTACCCTCCTATTTGAAGAAAGGAGGTGGGCCATCATGAGTTGGCGGGTCATAGATATTGCAACCATTATATATTTAAAAGAATCATATTGTCATATGTTGGAATGTAGGCCAAATCATATTTGGTGGTTCCTTGTTTTAAGCCACAAAAGTGGTGTGTCATCTAAAAATATTATATTGGCCAAATATTTGCCACCTTTAAACATATACTTCTTGATTTTTCAATGATATCTTATAATGCTCGGCCTTCTTGAGATGGGAGTTTGAGAAATTTAAGGAGGCGGTTATCATAACCACCTAAACTTGAATCGACCTCCTTTAGTTTTGAATAATCTCTTATACAAAAAAAAAGAGGAAACGAGAAAAAAAAGCTTATGCATGGCTAGGAAGAAAGGAGAAAAGATTTGGAGGTTTTGTATTGTAAGGAGAAGAACATTATATTGTAATTAGATCAGCCTTGTTGGAAGCTCGAATAGCTTATAAAGGAACAAGAGTAGAGACATCTACAACAAAAATTGGATGAGTTGAAAGGATACTAGGAGGTTCTTGTCTTTTGTTGAGCATTGTAGACTTGTCAAGATTCAGAACTTTTATAGGCACATATTGCTCTTGAATAGTTTAATTCCAGGGAATAGCAATGAATTCTTGATACAAAATGATCTGTAAGAAAAGTTGCATGCATTTTATTCCTTTTACAGATGTTTCTATTTTGTCTATAATCTAATCTTTCCAACATGGATAAAGTAAGCTACAGTAGTAAATCGTTCTTTATTTTCTTGAATGACAAATCCCTAACTATAGTTTAGGGCACTCTACTAGTCATTTTGGAGAGAACTTTGAGATTCAATCTATAACATGCTTAGGTGCTTTTGACCTTTCTTAATCTAAAAAGAAATAAAAAAGGGAGGACAAAAGGTTAGCACTAGGACTAACCAAGAGTAATGCTTTTATAAATGAAGAGAAAAGACTAAAGACTGGAATGTACATGCAAATGTATTATTAATGAGTGAAAGAGATTTTAATTTAAAACCAAAGAAGAAATTGCTTGTTGTCTGATGCAAAATAAATTCCTAGTTATGTCTGCATACTACTAGGTATCTTTTGTGCAAGCCATACCCATGGTCTGAATTTGTTTAATGCAATGTAAACACCAAACTATTTAAGGAGTTTAATGGTTATTGTTTTTCCTTTATTGTTTTTAAAACCCTATTATTGCTCTATTAGGAGTGCAAGTTTTAAGTTGAGATTGTCAGCCATAGAAGTCTGAAGGGTTCTTCAAACCCTAGTTTTGGTATGATAGTCACATGAGGCAGGAAGCCAAGAAAAGTGTATCATATTTGATACCCTATTTTCTTGATTAATGGTTACATGTGGCAGGAAGCCAAGAAGAGTGTGACTTGTTTGAAAAACCTTAACTAGGTTTAGAGAGTTTTCCCTAGGATAGGTATCTTTGGTAAGAGTAAAGGGCAAAGAGAAAGTCTCTCAGAAGCCCTAGATTAGAGGAGTTTTTCCAAGTCGAGGAGGGTCAGTGAGTTTGTACAATAGTACAAAACTATGGCCACAGTAGATGCAGGTTCCACTTATTACACTTAGTACTCACAAATAACATAGATACCTAACTAACCAAAATTTTCAGCTTAGTAGGAAGGAATCCTTAGTAGCATGGAAGAGTCAGCTAGGTAGGGTTTACCACCAAAGCTCATATGGCTATTCTCGAGGGTTTCCAACATTGCCTTTCGTAAGAAGGGAAGGGCCCCTTCTAGTTAGGAAGGTGTGCGAGGGACTGCACAAGTTTGTGGATGGTGGAAAAGCACTCAAATGATGCTTTCCCTCACATGCAAATGGCTAACCAAGTCTTGGAAAACGCTATATCTAGATGAGGACTTCTAATCTCTTACCTTTGTACCTCTCATTATAGTACTTTAATTTATGAATTCAATTTTATTCATGTTGTTATGATAGAATAATTATAGTACTTTAATTTGTCTAGACATATAAGTGTCGAGAAGCTTTTGAAATTTTGAAAGAAAAGCTAACAACACTAGTACTACAAATACAAGACCCTAAAGGACATTTTGTAGTCACCACGGATGCCTCAGGCAAAGGGTTAGGTGGTGTACTCATGCAAGACAAAAGATTCATTGCGTATGAATCCTGATTATTCCCAAAAATTGGAAAACTACGAGCAAAACTATGCCCCACATGACCTTAAATTGGCTGCAATAGTGCACACATGGCAAGTTTGGAGGCATTACTTGCTAGGAAAACCCTTCGAGTTGAGATCTAACCACTGAGGGCTGTAGTATCTATTCACTCAACCAAATTTGAATGCTCAGCAAAGAAGGTGGCTCAAGCTAATATTGTACTATGATTTTGAAATCAACTACATCAAAGGGAAAGAGAATCGAGTAGTGGATGCTCTAAGTAGGAGACATATATCCTCCATACTAACAGTTCAGGAAAACCTTCGAGACTAGGTACTCCAATCTGCAAAAGGTGATGAATACTACCAACAGGTTAAACAAGCCCTATTAAAAGATTCTCAAGACCATCAATATGATGGTTTCCAGTTCAATACTAACAGGGTGTTTAGGTACAAGGGAAAAATGTATATTCCAGACTCAAGGTAAATAAGAAAGTTGGTTCTTCATGAAGTTCATAATGTGCCCTATTCCAGACATCTAGGGGTAACTAAACTAGTGGAAGACATTTGACCATTGTACTTCTAGAATGGTATGAAGAGGGATGTTGCAAAATATGTGGTAGAATGTTTAGAATGACAAAGAGTTAAAGCGGAACATCATCACCCGGCAGGATTATTATACCTGCACAAGATTCCTAAGTGGAAGTGGCAAGTAATTAGCATGGAATTTGTACAAGGGCTTCCAATGTCTAGGAATAGGCACAACACAATTTTGGTGGTAGTTTATAAGCTAAGGTAGCACATTTTATCTTTGGGAACCTAACAGACGAGGCACCCATTATAGCAAGAAAATTTGTGCAAGAAATTTTCTGGTTGCACAGGGTTCCAAAAAAGATTATTTCTAACAAGGATGCCAGAATGACCTCCATATTTTGGAAAACACTATTTACATCCCTTGGAACCTAGCTAAACATAAGCTCAACATATCACCTCAAGACAAATGGTCAAATGGAAAGGGTGAATCAGGTACTAGAAGACCTTCTAAGAGTTTACTGCATGGATCAATAGTACAAGTGAGAAGATTATTTTCCACTTGTTGAATTTGCTTACAACAACACATATCATTCTACTATTAAGATGACACCATTTGAGGCATTACACGGGCACAAGTTTCGCACTCCTATAAGCTAGGACAAGCTAGAAGATAGGATTAGCCTTGGCCCTAAAATGCTCTTGAAAATGGAAGAACAGATCAGGACGATCATGAAAAGGTTTGCTAAAGAAAACGACAGGTAGAAGAGTTATACATATGCTAAAAGAACTCCTAGATGGTTTTCCATTGGAGATAAGGTTTTGTTAAGAGTCAAACTCCAAAAGAGCGCCATTAAATTTGGGAAGTCTACAAAGTTAGCACCATGATATGTTGGACCGTTTGAGGTTCTGGAGGAAATTAATCCAATGGCCTATCGGATTGCTCTACCGCCAGTCTTGTCTAGAATGCACAATGTCTTTCATGTTTCATACTTAAAGAAATATATACCTGGCAGTAATCGTGATCTAGGTGGATCCAGGAAACTTGAAAATTCATAGTCTCAAAATATGACAAAAATAGCTTTGTCGCTTAGAGCTTGCCAACATGGTCCTGATGCAACTTGAACGGGCTCAAAAGGAATCTATATGTAGAAGTTATGTGCAGTCAAAGGTCTAGTCAAATAGGTGAATCAAGGGGCTAGGAAAAAGGTAGAAAATTGATAGTCTCGAAATGAGGCAAAAATGATGCCAAGTTGAAGTGCTTTTCATGCTAATTCCAAAACTATATTCAGTTTTGAAAATGGAGCTCGTACATGAAAGTTATGACCGATCAAAGTTCTAGTCAAAGTTTGCAAAAGGAAGGTTGACTAGTCAAAATGATGATGTTAGCATGCTGACATGGCATGGTGACAAGGCATGCAGATGACGTGGACTAGTCACAGGTTGACACGTGTCATCCAGTCAGCAGTCCATATAGTGACAAGGTGTTGACGTGGTCCAGTGAGGCTAACATGTGGGAGACTTCGATTAATCATCAATTGACACATGGCACTACTGCGTAGCTCCTCCAGGTTGTTGAAATAGTTTGTTTGCTAAAAAAATCTCTTAGAGAGATTCAAACCAATAACCTGCATTTCTCCAATTTGTCCCCAAGGAAGCCTAGGAGCAAAGAATTTGTATGTTTTGCAACAAAGGGGTTGTTGAGACCGAATGGAACTTCATCATTAAGTGTGTTGCTTATAATGATATCCGTATCTAGTATGAAGACAACTTGAAGGTGGATAATCTTAATGAGCTTTTTAAGGAGAATAGGTTGATGGTTTTGTGGATGTCATTAAAAACCATTAATTCATTCATTCATACCATTGCGCCAAAATCCATGCTCTACCTATATTTATTTGGCGATTACTTTTGTTATATTAGAGGTTCAAATTGGAGGATAAAATGAATGGGGTGGGGTTCGACCCCATGACCTCCCTACCCCACAAAACCCTCTCCACCATTTCACAATTCAATGGCTTTGAGATATTTGCAGGACTAAGTTTTCTTTGATAAAGACTTAAAAGTTGCTTACCCCTCAATTTAAATATTCGCCCTAAAATTTAAAAGGTAAATCTCTTATTTTTAAAACAACATTTTAAAAGAATCTTCCAAAGCCCGAAAATTAAAACTAAAAGGGCTTATAAAATATTATTAGGATTTTAAAAGGGATTTTATATGATTTTTAAATGTAAATAGGGGGGATTTTCAAATATTTACATATGTAAATGGGAGATACACAATATTTGCAAAATCATATGGTTTTAGGCCAAAATTGGGAAACTTTATGTATAAAAGAGGGGATAGATGGTGAGTTGGGTATTGGAAATTATTGGAATTGTGAGAGTTTTGGCTTGAGAATAATTAAGAAAGTTTACTTGGAGAAATAATTCCAATGTGAGAATTTTTGGAGAATTACAAGGTGTTATTATACACCAAAATTGTAAAAGTGAGAGAGATTGTGAGGAATTTTGTGTAGGTTTTGAAGCTTGAATATTGTAAGAAGGCATATTCAGGTGCTTGGTGATATTAATGAAAGTGGTCTAACATTGAGAAGCGAACACGGAGACGTAGTCCTTTGAAAGACAAACTCCATTATCAACCTACATTTGATCTTTCTATCTTCCATCTCATTCTTCTTCTATCTCATGTCTTACATTCTCTTTAATTTCATTTATGCCTATTTTTCAATTCAATATTTGATTTCTAATTACAATATTATAGTAATTAGTCAATTTCCTTAATTTATGTAAAAGTGAACCTAATCTATAATTTCAACGGTTAAACAACATAGTCAGGCAATTATGTCTAGATCAGGAATAATTGTAATTAAGGTTAAATACATTTGAATTGTAAACCTCTAATTACAAATCAAAATGGTATCATAGCTTCTTAATAGGAAATTGCAAAAGTGAATGTTAACCAGGTTGAAATTGAAGCAAGGGGAAGGTGCACTTACAGAGTTTAATCCAAAGATCGGAAAATGAAGGACACTTCCACAATCAGAGATGGTAGTTGAACAAAGTCCTACAGAGCTCGATGAGAAAAAATTTCAACAAGATTTTCTCGAAATGAAGTCAATGGTGGAAGTTCTTTTCCAAGAGAGGCAAGAACAGAAGAAGAGAAAGGAAGGCAAGGCTAGAAAGAAGGAGGAAGTTGAATCCTTGTTGAAATAAGACAAAGGTAAAGGAGTAGGACGTGGTCGTGATCCTCCTGAACCTCCATCCTTGTCTTCTTCACTTTCTTCATCCTCTTCTTCTTTGTATAACTCTTCTAAAAAGAAACAACTTGTGCAAACTAATTCACCTTTGTTAAAACTAGATGTTAAATTTGATTTGCCAATCTATAATGGAGAACTAGATGCAAATAAAATAGATAATTGGATTAAGCAAATTGAAGTTTATTGTAAAATTCAGAAGTTTAGTGATGATACTTCAAAAATCCAATTAGCTACTCTTCACCTAAGAGGCACAACTTTAATTTGGTGGGAGAGTAGAACACAAGAGGATCTAAGTCGTTATGGAAAAATTATTTCTTCTCGGTTTGAGTTTATAGCTACACTTAAGAAATAGTTATATCCATTAGGGAATATGCAAAAAGCAATAATGAATTGGCAATCATTAAGACATGAGAAAGGAAAAAGTGTGCAAGAATATACACAGGAGTTTAGGAAGAGGGCTTTAATTTTAGGCATTCCATTGTACACACAAGAAACTTTGTTAAAGTGCATAGGTGGATTACATGAGAGTTTGAAACATACCATACTTATGTTTAATCCAACTAACATTGATGAAGTTAGTTTGCAAGCTATCCATTTGGAAACAAGCTCAAGGAATAGCCATGACAATCTGTTGATCAAGCCAAGTAAGCACAAAGGAAGCAAGAAAGGGAAAGAGAAATCACAGTGAAGAACTATTGTAAAGAAAGAGGACGAGAAGCCTTATTGCTCACATTGCAAGAAGAAAGGGCACGAAGATGCAAGATGTTGGAAACTGTGTCCCGATCAAAATCCAAAGTGGTTCAAGGATTGAAAGGGTAAGCAGAAGACCACAACTATTGTGTAGGATCTTAGATTAGATTTTGATGATGAAACCAAGATTTCAGTTGTGGGTATGAAAGGTAATACTCCTATTGTCAATACTAGTTCTCATGCTTCTCCTCTAAGCTGTAATGAAGTACTTGTTGAAAGTAAAAGGAATGACTTGTTTTATATAAGGGATATTGCTAAACAAACTAAGATTGATACACTAATAGACAGTGGGTCACAAGTTAATCTTATCTCAGAACAAGTTGTTAAGCAATTGGGTTTAAAAATAACTCTTCATCCTAGACCCTATCCATGGGTTGGGTGCATGATAATGCTCGGCTACATGTGTCAAAGCAGTGTAAACTCTGATTTGCAATCACATCCAAGTTTGTTGATGAGGTAGAGTTAGATGTTATTTCACTTGACATCTGTGGGATGGTTCTAGGTAGTCCTTATTTGTATGACAGAAAGGCCATTTTCTACAGGGAACATAATAGGTATCATTTGTTTAAGGATGGAATTGAATACATGGTAAAAGGTCATCGCATGAAGAATGATAGATCTATTGTAAACATAGGGCATATGAAGATGATTATAAATGCAAGCAATAAATTAACCCTTATGTCTATAACAGCTAGCGGTACTAAGCATAATGATGCTAATCATGATAAGGTGTCACATATAGCATAGTGTGAGGATCAGTTGCAAGCACATTTGATCCTTCAACCAAAGATGATAAAATAAGGTTTGAATGACACATTTTCTAATGATGTTCCTATTTAAGAGATCCAACACATTCATACCTTTTCCTCTACATCATTTTATTTAGTCTTGTTGTTTACTATTCTACTAGTTAGCTCTATGTGGATGGTGGATGCAATAATGAATATTGGAAAATATACAGTTGAATGTATCAACAATGCTATCTCATTTTTCATCTTGTTTGTGACGGGTCAAATGTACAAAATTCTAGCAGTGTGGATAGATGATACCAGGTAGGTGAGGCACCAATGTCCTCACTTAACTTCTATATAGAACCAAAATTTTGGTGGTCCAAAAGCTTCTCAATGGGGAGGAATGATCCAGGTGGATCCAAGAAACCTAAAAATTCACAGTCTCAAAATCTAACAAAAATAGCTTCATCGCATAGAGCTTGCCAACACAGTCTTGATGCAACTTGAATGGGCTCAAAAGGAGTCTATATGCAGAAGTTATGAGTAGTCAAAGGTTCGATCAAACAGGCAAACTAGGGGGCTAGGAAAAAGGAAAAAAATTGATCATCTCGAAACAAGGAAAAAGTGACGCCAAATTGAAGTGCTTGTTGCGTTGATTCTAGAACAATATTCAGTTTCAAAAATGGAGCTCGTACGTGAAAGTTACAGCCAATCAAAGTTTTGGCCAAAGTTTGCAAAAGGAAGGTTGACTAGTCAAAATCATGACATTAGCATGCTGACGTGGCATGGTGACAAGGTAGGAGGATGATGCAGACTAGTCATGGGTTGGCACGTGTCATCTAGTTAGTAGTTTGTACAATGATGAGGCGTTGACGTGGTCCAGTGACAGGCTGACACATGACAAACTTTGGTCAATCATCAATTGACATGTGGCACTACTCCGTAGCTCCTTCGGGTTGTTGAAACAATTTTTTTGCTAAAAAAATCTCTTGCAGGGATTTGAACCGGTAACCTCCATTTCTCCAATTTGTCCCCAAGGAAGCCTAGGAGCAAAGAACTTGTATGTTTTGCAACAAAGAGGTCGTTGAGACTGAATGGCACTTCATCATTGAGTGTGTTGCTTATGATGATATATGTATCCAGTATGAAGACAACTTGAAGGTGGATAATCTTAATGAGCTTTTTAGGGAGAATAGGCTCCTCAAAAATGTTGGCTTCCTAGTCAAATCTATAATAGGAGGGAAAACATGGAAAAGAACTTGAAAATGGTTAAATTTTCAGAGCTTGGTCCCATAGGCTGCTGGTCTTGTGGACATCATTAAAAACCATTCATTCATTCATTCATACCATTGCGCCAAAATCCATGCTCTACCTATATTTAGTTGGCAGTTACTTTTGTTATATTGGAGTTCCAAATTGGAGGATAAAATGAAGGGGGCAAGGTTCGACCCCACGACCTCCCCGCCCCACAAAACCCTCTCCACCATTCTACCATTTAATGGCTTTGAGATATTTGTGGGACTAAGTTTGATTTGATAAAGACTTAAAAGATGCTCACCCCTCAATTTAAATATTCACCCTAAAATTTAAAAAGGTAAATCTCTTATTTTTAAAAGAACATTTTAAAAGAATCTTCCAAAGCCCGAAAAGTAAAACTAAAAAAGCTTATAAAAGATAATTAGGATTTTAAAAAGGATTTTATATGATTTTTAAATGTAAATAGGGGGGATTTTCAAATATTTACATATGTAAATGGGAGATATGCAATATTTTCATTGAAATCATATGGTTTTAGGCCAAATTTGGGAAAATTTATGTATAAAAGAGGGGGTAGATGGTGAGTTGGGTATTGGAAATTATTGGAATTGTGAGAGTTTTGGCTTGAGAATAATTAAGCAAGTTTACTTGGAGAAATAATTCCAGTGTGAGAATTTTTGGAGAAGAATTACAAGGTGTTATTATACACCAAAATTGTAAAAGTGAGAGAGATTGTGAGGAATTTTGTGCAGGTTTTGAAGCTTGAATGTTGTAAGAAGGCATATCTAGGTGCTTGGCGATATTAATGAAAGCGGTCCAACATTAAGAAGTGGACGCAGAGACAGTCCTTTGAAGGAAGAACTCTGTTATCAACCTACGTCTGATCTTTCTATCTTCTGTCTCATTCTCTTCTATCTCTTGTCTTACATTCTCTCTAATTTCATTTTAGCTTATTTTTCAATTCAATATTTGATTTCTAATTACAATATTATAGTACAATTAGTCAATTTCCTTAATTTATGTAAAAGTGAACCTAGTTTGTAATTTCAACGGTTAAACAACATAGTCATGCAATTCTATTTGGATTAGGATTAATTGTAATTAAGGTTAAATACATTTGAATTGTAAACCTCTAATTAGAGATCAAATTATATAATTGATTGGAATGCCTTTCAAGTGCAGGATCTAGGAGTGGTGTCGATAGAGCCCATTAGGGTACTTGAGATGCGTAAGATCCACTTATGCAACCGTGAAGTAACTCAATGCAAGGTCCAATGGGAACTGTGAACCCCATTTCAAACTTGCATGGAAGAAACAAACAATCACATTAATAGATCAAAATGCAAGATTAAAACAAGAGTTCCCCATAAAATCCATCTGCATTGTTAGAAAACAAGGAAAAAGATGAAATACTTGAGCAAATACAATCGAAAATAACTATTCCTCATTCTTAAACGAAGCAAACACTTGATCTTATGGGGGGATTGGTGCTATTTTGATATGGAAAATAGCCCTTTCCCAACCCCTTTAGATAAGCTAAATGATGCAATGCCTTGAGATGGTAGGAAAAATCAGTTCTCCTGAAGAGAGTGACTTTACATGAGTGGTTGTGGAGTTGTGTAGCAAGTTGTGGACGATTTGATCAAGGATGAAGTCTCTATTTGTAGATTCTCAAGTTGAAAGAATGATGATGAGAGAGAAATGTGGGACTAAAAACAAGCCAATAAGATAAGGCCACTTGTCAACTTGTGAGTGGTTGAGGATTGTGCAAGATTTGGGGAATGTGCCCAAGAGGGGGAATTTTCAAATTTGAATTTGAGAGTTAATGATTAGTGGGGGACATGTAAGAGCTTATTAATGGCTTTGTTGGATGTACATGCCCACTTGATTTTGAATTCAAACTTGAGGGAAGATTCCATGTTGAGTGAAAATGCTAATTTAATAAATCAATAAATTGATTTATTGGTGCAAGTTGCAAAATCTAGAGAATGCAAGTGGTTAGGATTAGCATTTAATCATGGTTAGATTAGTTTAATGATGATTAGGATGATTTGACCAATTTGAATTGATTTAGGGATTTAAATCAAATCAAAGGGAGATGAATGATGATAAATATTTAGTTAAATAAATATTTGATTTATTTAGCTAAGGGGGATAGTGATAGGATCAAATTAAATAAAGTTAATTTATTCAATTTAAGTGAATCACCTTAGGAGATTGAAATTGATTTACACTGATGAATGGACGAGTGTTAATTTGATTGAATGCACAATGCTAATTTTGCGTGTTTATATTTTGCCCCTCTTTGAAGCAATGTACTTGTTGCGTTGATTCAAAGAATAAACTTGCCGCGATCAAAATTCAAAAAATTTCTGATTTTTTCAATTGCCCCAGCAGAAAGGAGTACACTGGTGCATAGCCCCCTCGAGAGATTGAGCGAAAAGATTCAATTTGAGGGTCGATCTCGTGATAAAGAGGTTCAAAATTGATGGTTATGGATGATGATGCAAATGAGATGATTTTAAGATGCTTAGAATAACAAATCTATATTATCTTAAACAACTTAAATGATGATATGATTTGAGATGGATGGAATGGATGATGTGATATGTTGTGATTATGCAAATGGATGTTTTATGAGATGCTTAGACTAACAAATCTATATTATGATGATGAACATGCATGTGAGATGATATGCAGAATATTGATGATTTGTGGATGCAGGATGGATGCATGATGGATGCATTGGTGATGTTATGTTAGTGCGGAAATGAGATGATGACAAGAGGATCCAACAAGTCCATGATCTGACGAGACTTTATTAGAGATGATGATGACGATAGATAATGATGATTTTCTTATCAAGGATTGGGATTTTAAAAGGGCTACTTACCTTATGTTTGATTACACATGTAGGTATGATGCATCAAGGTATAAAGAACCAGGATGGAATTGTACCTAGTGCGAGGTACTTTGACTCGACAAATAGATAGGAGTATTCTTGTTCACACTTGACATACGAAAACCTTGCTAAGATGTACCTAACAAAGCAAGTATTCGCCAAGTTATTTTACAAGAACGTCCAACAAGCACAGCAGACAAAAGATAATGATCGTTGCCCCATTCCTATCTCTCTAAATCCTTCGTTCGGATATCATCGAGAGGTCCTTGGAATGAGCGCAATAAGATAAATCAAAACAAAAGATCAAGTACGCAAACAAGCCAATGTTCTTCATACCTTCAGGCAAAGGGATGTGTTTTGATAGGATAAGAATCCAAGTGATATCCAAAATGATGCCCATTGTCAGAACGATATATCCTAGGACATGCATTGTATAGGATGATGATGGGTTTGATAAGTTGATTGATAGGCTGTTGATATAAGTTTGATTGACATGTTTGAAAATGATCAAGAGTTTGATTTTGGATTTAATAGTTTGTTGCTTTGATTTTGATTTTATGATTGAAGCTGCTTTTGCGACTACTATGATTGTTTTTTTTTGCCAAAGGATGAAGGTGATGATCAGTTTATTATGGATGATTGATTATTGTGGGTGATTGTGGGATGAGACAGGTGGATTTTTTCAAATATTTGGATGTTTTTGACGTTTTTGAGATGTTTTGAGGCTTTTTTTTTTATGTTTTTGGATTTTTCAAATGTTTTGATTTTGATTTTTAGATGTTTTGGGGTTTTGTGAGATTTTATGAATGTTTTTGGATTTTGATGTTTTTCAAATATTTTTGGATTTTGATGTCTTGGGGGCTGATCAAAGATTAGCCTTGCCTACGTTTAAGCTCAAAGACGACGTAGTTCGGATACCAATGTTTTTGACATTTTCTGTTTTATGGATGTTTTTTGGATTTTTCGATGTTTTGGATGTTTTTGGATTTTCCAATGTTTTGGATGTTTATGGATTTTTGATGTTTTTGATGTTTTTGGATTTTTCTCATGATTTTGACAATTTGGATATGGATGTGTGTGATGATATCAGTGCTCTATTTGGGATTTTGTTGAAAACCAAGCTAAGGTTGATTGATCAGATCGATGGATTGATGATGATAACATTGTTGAGGATGCACAACAATGCAAAGATTGGATTGATCAAGATTGATGATGATAACATTTTTGAGGATGCACAACAATGCAAGGGTTGATTGATCAGGGTTGATGATGATAACATTGTTGAGGATGCACAACAATGCAAGGATAGTGTTAAGCAACACAAGGATATCCTGAGATGATGATTTTTGGATTGGATTCGATTGATCATGATTGATGAAGCTTGATTTGGAACAAAAGTTGTTCGAATGATTTGATGTGATGTTCGAGGTGCAACTTAGATGCGACTGATATCGATTGGTTGGATTTGATGTTCGATGAATGATGAAGACTAATAAGGAACATCTTCTTATCAAAATATGCCATGGGCTAGTGATTTGGAATTTTGCTCACAAGTGGTGGACCAATTTGATTTCACGTTTTCCAATGTTTGGATCGCCACATAAGTTGGAGGATATAGATCAAGATTTATTCCCAAAGCGAGATCCATATATCTGCCCCCAGTGTCTAGCAATGTATGGAATGTTATGGATGGATGCTTTGATAGGTGTATGGATGGATGGATATGGTATGCATGCAAAGGATTTCAAGGATTATCTTGCGATAAGATAAGGTGTTTAGATAAAGGATATGCTCATTTGGATAATGCTGCATAGGATAGGATCCATGAAAACAACCCATGTCAAGATATTTACCATAAGCAAGTGTAAAGAGTACACCAAAATTTCATCAAGATCAAGATAAATTGGATGATGCATGCAGATGGATGAAAATGGATTGGATAAATGGTTCATGGATGAATGGATTTATTATGGATAAGATGGATGGAATGATGGCTTTATTATGGATGGGATGAGATGCTTTCATCTGAATTGGCACACATAGATGCTCGATTCTACACATGACACCTGTTTGCCAGGTTTTCATCATGGTCTTGCCCAAAGCACCGCACATGCAGTTTTCACTAGAGGACGATTTTTCTCTTTACTGTTTTCAATCCTTTTTCTGATTGGATTTTCATATTTTTTTTTATTTTTTTGGTTTTTTCTGAAATATTTTAAGCTCATACTGAATCACAAGGTGTTGTTGATGTAGACACTTCTGTCATAATGTGTCATCGGTATCCTGCCTGAAGAAGTTGCTTTGCTAAGATACATGCACTTGAATGCAGCTTATGGGATTCTTGATTTGCTTTGTCGATACCAAAGTTAACTTTGTCTCTATGCGCACATCATGATAGAGTGCCTTCGAAATCCTTATGATGAAGGTTCGTTGCCAATACATGGTCAATTTGAGAATTAGATATCATGCATGGAGGCATGGATGGAGTGTGTTTAGGGATAAAAGATGGATTGGTTGACAACTCAAAATCTTTGACTCTCCAAACTTGGGAAGATGAGCAATGATGGGTAGATATGAAAGCGTGCGTGAAATTAGGACCAACTGCTTGATACACTTGTACGTCGCTTGAAAAGACTGCTTTTGCTTTTCTGAACATCTTTGATGGATACTTTTCCCTTTATTATTTTTCCCCATAGTTTCTTTGACTAATGGAGTTTGATAGAGATAATGTTTCTTTGTATTCTTTGGTATCCATGTGTATTTGATGTGTCCATTATGTTTCTCATCTTCTTTTTCTTTGATAACGTTCTTTGTGCTTTGATTCAATTCTTTCTTTTGACGTTGGTCCCAATTCATGGATGGGGTGATGGGTGGATGAATATTCATGACATGGCTGGTTGTAGTATCAACACTAGTTTCATCATAAGGACCCTTCATGCTCTCTATGTTGATGTTTGCTTGAGATGAAGTTGCCCCTAGTATGGTGGTAGTAGTAATTTCATGCTTTGGTTCTGCCTGTTTTGAGAGCTCTTGTTTAGAATGAATTCTTTGATAAATGACCATTGCAGGCGATGTTGTTTCAATTTGTTGCTCCACTAACTCTGAACTCATTGGTATGGTATTATCACCTATTGAGTTTGAAATTACCTGATGACCTAGCTATATATATATGTATATATGTTTGTATGTATGTATGCATGTATTAATATATATTGACATTATTTATTCTTCTTTAGGCAAGTATAATGATGATACATGATAATGCCTGGAAGCATTTTAACGCAAATACCTTCTCAAGGTTGAAAAGTCAAATGCTTAAAAAACATAAGTATTTTATTGAGTTACTTTTTATTCAAAATGAATATTTTATTAAATTTAAATGGGGAGGCTAATATACCTTACCGCCAATTTTATAGTGGTAGATACTCAAATATTAAACATATAAATTTAACCCTCCTATTTGAAGAAAGGAGGCAAGCCATCATGAGCTGGTGGATCATATATATTGCAACCATTATATATTTAAAATTATCATGTTGTCATATGCTAGAACATAGGCCAAATCATATGTGTCATATGAAAATATTATACTGGTCAAAAATCCACCACCTTTAAACATATACTTCTTGATTTTCAATTATATCTTATCATGCTCGACCTTCTTGAGAAGAGAGTTTGAGAAATTTAAGGATGTGGTTATCATAGCCACCTAAACTTGAATTGACCTCCTTTAGTTTTGAATAATTTCTCATATACAAAAAAAAAAGAGGAGATAGGAAAAAAAAAGCTTATGTGTGGCTGGGAAGAAAGGAGAAAATATTTGGAGGTTTTGTATTGTAAGGAGAAGAACATTATACTGTAATTAGATAAGCTTTTTTGGGAGCTTGAATAGCTTATAAAGGAATAGGAGTAGAGATGTCTACAACAAAAATTGGATGAGCTAAAAGGATACTAGGAGGTTCTTGTCTTCTATTGAGCATTGCAGACTTGTCGATATTCAAAACTTTTACAGGCATGTATTGCTCTTGAATAGTTTAATTCCAGGGAATGGCAACAAATTTTTGAGACAAAATGATTTGAAAGAAAAGTTGCAAGCATGTTATTCCTTTTACAGATGTTTCTATTTTGTTTATAATCTAATCTTTCCAACATAGATAGACTAAGTTGCAGTAGTAAATCATTGTTTATTTTCTTGAATGACAAATCCCTAACTACAATTCAAGGTGCTCTACTGGTCATTTTGGTGAGAACTTTTAGACCGAGTCTATAACATTCTTAGTTGCTTTTTACCTTTCCTAACCTGAAAAGAAATAAAAAAAGAGAGGACAAAAGGTTAGCATTAGGACTAACCAAGAGTAATGCTTTTATAAATGAAGAGAAAATATTAAACACTAGAATGTACATGCAAATGTATTATTAATGAGTGAAAGAGATTTTAATTTAAACCCAAAGAAGAAACTGTTTGATGTCTGATGCAAAATAAATTCCTAGTTATGTCTGCATACTACTAGGTATCTTTTGTGCAAGCCATACTGAAGGTTTGAATTCATTTAGTGCAATGTAAACACCAAATTGTTAAGGGGTTTAATGGATACTATTTTTCCTTTATTGTTTTTAAAACTCTGTTATTGTTCTATTAGGAGTGCAAGTTTTAAGTTGAGACTAGCAACCATAGAAATTTGAAGGGTTCTTGAAACTCTAGTTTTGGTATGATAGTCACACGAGGTAGGAAGCCAAGAAAAGTGTGTCATATTTGATACCCCAGTTTCTTGATTAACAGTCACATGTGGCAAGAAGCCAAGAAGAGTGTGTCTTGTTTGGAAAACCTTAACTAGGTTTAGAGAGTTTTCCTTAGGATAGGTGTCCTTGGTAAGAGTAAAGGGTGGAGAGAAAGTCTCTTGGAAGCCCTAGATTAGAAGAGTTTTCCAAGTCGATGAGGGTGGGTGAGTTTGTATAGTAGTAGAAAACTATGGCCATAGTAGGTGCATGTGGCATTGACTGCACTTAGTACTCACAAATAACATAGATACCTAACTAACCAGAGTTTCCAGCTTAGTAGGAAGGAATCCTTAGTAGCATGGAAAAGTTAGTTAGGTAGGGTTTACCACCAGAGCTCATATGGTTGTTCTTGAGGGTTTCCAACATTGCCTTTTGTAAGAAGGGACCCTCCAGTTAGGAAGGCGTGTCAAGGACTCCACAAGTTTGTAGGTGGTGGAAAAGCACTCAGATGATGTTTTCCCTCACATGCAGATGGCGAGCCGAGTCTTGGAAGACGCTAAATCTAGATGAGGACTTCTAATCTCTTACCTTTGTACCTCTCATTATCGTACTTTAATTTATGAATTTAGTTATATTCATGTTGCTAATATGATAGAATAATATATTACTTGATGTTATAGAAACAATAAATGCATCTTGTTATGTTGTTTTGCAAAAAAAAAATGCTCTAGTTGAGAGTGAAATCTTTATTGCTTTATGTTCTATGTAATGTGGTTGTTACAATTATGATACCAAAAATACTACAAAATTGTATGTTAGTGATACTCCTATAAGAGGCATAGTTTCTTAGTTATATTATAGCTATTTTTGTTGTTGATTAATACAAGTAATTATGTTTTTGGAGTGTGGATTTTTCTCTCAAAATAGTTTTCTCTACATAAACCCTTGCGTTATGGTATATCGTTTATATGTTTTATATGTGTTTCTCTTTATTATAATTATAAAGATCATAAATTTGCATAATTTTCTCCTCTAAGATTAGTGTAGGAAGTGTTTCTATGTACCTTTATTCTTTATAGATCTCACGTGTGAAGGTTTGGAGCCTTATTTTTATTGTAATTTATTATTAATAATATGTTGGTTTTAACACTTTATGGGCTACATTTTTGTAAAAGGTTTTTCTAGGTGTTGGTTAATAGATTTTTCATAGCAATTTACTTTGAAAAAATACTTTGAGATGTCTAGTGAGTAGCACCAAATGCTCCAACTATTGGATAAATTGCTATTGTATTAGTGATCTTCCTTTGAATTTTAGAGGTACAACTCCCTCATATGATAAAATTTGGGTTTTAATGGGTATGCTCTTAGCTAGTAAGCAAGAAAGGAAAGAAAACTAAAACAGAAATAAGAGAGATAACTATAAAGAAAAAAGAATGAACACAAGGATTCATTCCACATGAAAAAAATTATTGAATAGAAAAGAATGCAAGCCATGGTTTAAAGTAAAGAATGTAGCCTAACATTAGAAATATCAAATATCATTAGAAATATACATTCATATATGATTAAATGACTCATAGATCAAAATAATGACCAATAATTCCATCCAATATGCATAAAGAAAGCTACAAATATAAGAAAACAATTGCAATTAATCATATGAAAAAATATCAAAGAAATGATTGTAAATTCAACATTAGAGGAATTCACAATGCAAAGAAAATACACTTTGGGTCACAGACCAGCCATGTTATTCTTCATTCATTTTTCCAACACAATAAGTTCATAAACTCTCCCCTTTGTACAAAACTCAATCATCTTCCTCCAAAATTTTGCAACACTTCATAAAAAATTGAACCCCCTTTACAAGGCTTTCAATGAGAGGTTAAAAAAAAAGTCCCTTTCCCTTGCAATTCAACATTGCATATATAGATCTTTATTTGTAACTACTTCTTCTAATTTTCCCCTTCATCATATTTTAAAATTTAAAATTACTTTATATTTTAGGTTATAAACAAAGGTAATTTAGTAAGTCATACTAAAATGACTTAATTTACGAGCATGCAAAGTAGAGATAAGGAAAGGGTTTAGTTTTTTTGGTTTGCAATCCACTCCTTTGAAGCCTTTAACCTCAGACTACATATGACAAGACCTACAATACCCCAAACATTCTCTACTCCTACATCTTCAGTTCTATACGTAAAGAACGAGCTATAGGATAAGAGAATCTTCACCTAATTTGTTTCCAAAACCCAAATTTTCCCTACATATCAGATCCAAAAAAATGCTTAGGAAGCATGGGAAGCTTCAAGTAAATTAGTCTCTACTCAATTCATTCTACAACAGTCCAATCAAGATTGAAGAGAATAAACAATCTCAGATGAAGATAAAATTGAACCCACAAAATTTGACATGAGCCAAAGAAAAGCATAAAGGCATCACATCTCAAAGACTTTCATGTCATCATGAATGTTGTAGCAGAAATTGAAACAATGGGTACTTATGAAGTGCAATGGTGGTGGTTCCACATTAGGCATGGCTATGTCACCATTAGTGTTTGATATATCATCACCTAAAACTAGGATGCTTAAATAATCATCCAACAGAAAAGAATTGTTTGATATCATGAGAATCCTATTTTTTATAGTTTCCATCATATTTCTTATAACTTTGTTTGACACACTTTGTGGGCTATCTTTGTAATCCCAATGCATTGTGCCTATATTTTATAGTTGTTGAATGTTCAAACCGGGACATATATCATTTACAAGTTCATTTAAAGACTTATTTCATTTACGATGAATCACCAAGAAACCAACAACTTGTCTTATGTAAAATATCATTTAAAACATTTAAATCTCAAAATCCAAGTTTCAAATTTTCATGGAGAGAACACGTACGCTGGGCAGGAACGAAGGTTTGAATTCTGAGTGTGCTAGTGAAGAAGATGAGGCCGAGGATGACCGTTGGGATCCTATTGCTAGTGTGTGTTGAGGCTTTCCGTTGGTCTCCTACTGCTGGTGCAAAATTGGGTGTTGTGTCCATGTTCCTTTGCTTCCTATGTTCATGGGCTCTACAAGGGATGTGACTGGTCTTATTGTTGGCTTGGCTCTTTCTGCCTCATCGAGGACTACTATTTATTGCATGTTTGTTCATTTGGGTGGGTTTGTGTGTCATTGTGAGTTCCTGGTTGGGTTGGTCTTGCTATGTCGTTCTCTACTATGTCGGTCACTGTTGTGTGGCTTTTGGGTCCTATGGACAACAACAGTGTTGGAGTGGAGGTTATTGCTTAGCCTTGATTTGCTTGGGGGTTGGTTCTCTAGTGTGTGTTGTTCCCAGTAGTTGTTCATTTGTCTGGGGTCCGCTACACTCTAGATAGCAATCAATGGCAAATGTTGGTGTTGGTTACTATTGTTTGCGGTGCTCGTTCTGCTAGTGGCTAGGTCAGGCTTAGTTTTTCCAACTCCCCTATTCATGCCATTATTGCATAGCTAGGGGTTGTTATGTTCCTTCACAAGCCCCTGTGGGTGAGTGGTACTGGTGGGTTTGTTCTTTGTCTTTGCTTCTACATTGTTGGGGTCACCTATGCTGCTCGTCTTTGCAGAAGTCTTGTTCTTGGTCAATATTTCCTGTTTCCATATTTTATGGTTTCGAGATTCATTATGTTGGTTGATTTGGGTATGCCCTAGTTTTTTCTTGCTTTTTGTGAGCTGCTTTGCTGCTCGTGGGACTTGGAGGTTTTGAGATCATTCTTGGGAGTTCCTTTGGAGCTTTCTGCTTTTGGAGGAGTTTTTTAACAGGTTTCTATCTTGGCCTTGGTGGTTTGAGATCTTTTTTTCTATTGGGTTACCTTACCTGATGCAAGGGACGTGGTGGATCTTCTTAGAGCGGTTACAACTGCTTCTTTTCTTGGTTTTGTGAAGTTGCAAATGGATGCCATTTTTCTGTAGAGGTGTTTAGTGGGAACTTTCTTGAAAGCTCCTTTGTTCCTTTGGTGGTTATGGAATCCCTTCCATGTTTCATTGTGGGGGGGTTTGTACTATGGGAAGGCTACCTGATTGGTGGAAGTGGTTACTTCAGTGTGTGGGTTTGATTGGGGGAGGGGGCTCTGGCCTTTGGGGGTGTTGGTTGCCTCTCCTTCTATCATATGCTTTTGTGGCTTGGCTTGGAGATGTTCCATTGTGGGCTTCTGTTGCATTGGATGGGTCCCTCTCTAGCTTACAGTGGATTTTTTGTTTATGGGGATACCCTTGGTTTGTTGGTTACCCCTAGTGGTGGACGGTGCTTTTTCAGAGGAAAGAGTTGATGATGATGTTGTTTTGTGGACTGTTTATGTCATTTGTCAAAAGTTTGTTTTTTTTCTTCCTATTGCTCCTTTGGTTTGGATGCCTTGGGAGGAGGTGGTTGCCTAGTCTGTTGGAGTTCTTGCTTGCTACCTTTTTCTACATACATTGTATTCAATAGAGGTGAATATTGCTCCTATCAAGGTGGAGATGGAGGTTGTAGATTTGGTGGCAAGGGCTTCTCTCCTTGGTTAGTCCCTATTGAGGTGGTGTGTGCTTGCTATGGAGGGAGGTTTCTTTGGTAGTCCTATTCCTCACTTCTTCCTCTCTTATAGAGGGGATCCCCCTCCTTTTGAGGAAGTTTCGGGGTTGATGTCTAGCTGGTTGGTGGATTTTGAAGAACATACCTCTATGATAATTAGTGATTCTTACCTCTCTTTTGGAGGAAGTCTGTTAGGCTTAGTCTTGACTAAGTTGAACAGAAGGTCTGTTGTGGCTCAGCTGCTGCAGGTGGTTTGTGGCCTAGTTGTCTCAGGCAGATTGTTAGGATTAACTGTGTTATGGGTTGTTTCTAGGCTCATGGCCTTTACTGTTCTTGACTCAAGACCGTTGTTTGTCTTAAGGGTTTTGTTGCTCCTAGATTTAGGTGCCTGGAATGAGTTGTTAGTGGTTCTTAGTCTTAGGACTGCTTTTGGTTCTAGGTGTGTTGTCACTCCTAGTTATCTAGTGACCAAGTGTTGTTAGTTTTTGCTATGTTTCTGTGGTGTTTTCGCTAGTGCTTTCTTAGCTCTGTAAAAGGTTCTTAGTCCTTTCAAAAACCCTGCTGCTCCTTTTTGGCCCTTGAGGCTCATTATATTAAGGGTATGTCACCTTGTAAATGTTGCTTATCTTATCAAAGACAACTTGTCTTATGTATCTTAATAAGCCCCATGATTTTCTTGCATATTTTTCTATTGCTTCACATGTTCATTATTCCAACTCAAGAAGCCCAAATTCAACATATTCACATTATGACTATTTCCCAAAGTAGTGATTTAGTCTCAAATATTTTGTTAACAGTACATCAATGTAATAAAGACCATCAAAAGAGTGACATTGCATTTTTTGAGAGAAGACAAAATATTTTAAGTGTTGTGATATTACTATCAAGATTCAATTCAATGAGTTTGACTCATAAAACTATACTTTTGAATTCTAATAGCAATATCACAATTTGGCACACTATCAAAAATACCCATGGGTCAATGAGTTTGACTCATAAAACTACACAGTTGAATCCTGATAGCAATATCACAATTTGACACGCTATGAAAAATACCTCCTACTTATCATTTTAAGTGTTATTCATAACATATTTAGGGGTTAAAATACCATCTGACATAAGACATTTCAAGTCTATCAAAATATATTTAACCTTGGAGTAGTGTTTATCACTAAGAGCAAGAATTGATGTTGAAGCAAGAGTAGAAGACCATAAAAACTTTGCAAATTTGTATCTTTCCCATGAAAACAACATATCCAGAGTAAACTTCATAAAGATTGGAATGATCAAGTTATCTTTGAAAAATCTGTCAATTATTTCCCTCATAGCATATCCGCAGGCAAGAAGCTCTAGAGAATAATGTAGTAGTACATACACACAACCGGCTTGGGAATCCAATGCTATACTCCAATGCTTAGGAATTGGATAGTGGAAAATTTGGTTGTACAAATCATCACCATGCAAGTGAGTAATAACTACATCAAAAATTGGTTTTAGTATAGGGAACCTTCCAAACATGTCTTTTGGTATTTGAACTAAAATCATAGTAGATGTAACTAGATGTTGTGTCCAAGAAATTTTAGCAATGTCTTCACTAGGTGCTCCATATTGCATAGCAATTGCAGCTTCTTTTGAGCTCATGATATCACTAGTACACAAACAACAATATATGACTAAATAAACTACTAGAAATTGCATATAAATGACTAACTTTAGTCACGTGACTATCAGTGGTTTATTTGTAGTCATTTATAACACCACTAAATTTATGACTAAACAATTTTAGTTATTTATTTAGTCATTGATTTTAGTCATTAATTTGGTCATTGATTTGGTCATTGATTTAGTCATTTATATGCAATTTTTAGTTATTAATTTAGCCATGATAGTGATTTATTTAGTCATATATTTAGTCATTGATTGATATTAACTAGTCATTTATTTAGTCATGGTAGTCATTACTTTAGTCATATATTTTGTCATTAATTTAGTCATATATTTAGTCATTAATTTAGTCATATTTGGTCATTACTTTATTTAGTCATTAATTTAGTCATATATTTAGTAATTAATTAAGTCATTAATTTAGTCATTACTTTAATCATATATTTAGTCATTAATTTAGTCATTTTTGTTTACTAATTTCTATTAATTGGTAGTAAATATAATCATGAAATGAATAATTTATTAAATACCATAAATTTTATAATGCAAAACTAACATAATATTAAGCTTGAACTAAAACATAAAAACAAACAAAAATATTACATATACGAACAAGCTACAACATGCTAGAATTAAAAGATTGATTCAACATCATGATAAATAAAGGTAATTTGTAATAAAAAAATTAATGCGTATATATATATATGTATGTATGTATGTATGTATGTCTGTATATCAAGTTACAAGATGTCAAAGTTGTCTAATAGTTTCCAACTCTTTCAAATACACCATGAAATTAAGATCCCTAAACAACACATTCAAAATATTGTATAAAGTAGTGAGCCAAGATATCTAACACTAACTAGTACATGATAAACATGTTCAATTATGTCATTTTTTACAAATATTTTAGTGGCCACCATGTGAAGGTTCCCTCTTTCTCTTTCAGACGAACAACTCCATCTATTTTGTCTTCATAAACAAGAGGTATGTTACTTGTGACCTTTAAAATGTTTATATTTGCATCTCATGTTCCTTTCAAGTTGACTTCATGTACAATAGATAGGGAGTGAATATGCCCAATGGCCACAACATCACCATCAAATGGATCCAACACCCTAACTTTATCCCCTCCTTTGAGTTTATCATTAATGCATTTCTGCAAAAAGAAAAAAATAACACATTATATTAGATAGGTAGTGATTACCCTTATTTGCACAATAAAACAACCATTATTTAATTAATAGTACTTGCATGTGTGTGTTAAAATAATTGCAAAAGGAAATTTTCAAAAATAATTGCAATGATATAATTTACTAAAAAACCAACACTCATAGTAGTGCTTACAATGTTACGATTAGCTTCATGTTAATCAGATACAAAGGCCACACATATAAACATTGCATTACCATGCATGCATACCAAACACATAAGGTTATGGCAGTATTATTACACAAAAAAAGGTAGCTAATGCACAAAAACAAAGAACGCAATATGAGAGCACTATTACTACTGCTACAAGGTGAAGGTGAAATACATTGGGATGTGCCAAAATAGTGGCATTAAAGATCTATAACATAACCCCATGTAGTCAACATAACCTTGTCAATGATGACATATAAAAGAAGAACAAAGAACAAAATGTATCAAGGAAACATGTGACAGCCATTAAGAGCAGCCATTGAGGAAACAATGTGGTCTTTTTTTGTGGCTTTCATAGTAGTAGTAAAGGAGTAACAAATAAGGTTGGATGTAGAGGTCACATAAATAATAGAGAAAGAGCCTTTCACTGTTAGAAAATAGTGTAAGAGTGCAAAAAGAAGTCAGGAATGATGTCCAATGAACAAGTAGCAGTAGTAGTGAGTTTAGTGCAAGGGCAATGAGTTTTATGGCTATAACAATGAGTTTAATGGATCGAGCAACAAATATCATTACTAAACAACAAGAAGAAAATAAGAGAAAGCAACAAGAATATCAAAAGAAACTTTTTTTTAATAACAACAACCATAATGAAGAGTTAACAACAAATTTGTGAAGGAAAGAACATGTATCATCTAATGAAAGAAGTAGCACACTAAGTTCAAGATGTTGACAAGGTCAATTATAATGGCCTAAAACACAATCAAGCATCATAAAGTACTGAAGTGCCAACAATCCCCACTGAAAAGTGGCAAAGTAGGTAGAATGATTGTTCTACAGGTTACATTAAATGTTTTAGTTGTCTATTCACTATTCTATAAGCTTGTTCACTATTTGGTATCATAATCGTCATTAATACATGAAGGGTTTCAGAATCAAGGAAAAGTAACGTTTCATAGCACTCACCTCAAGTTCAACACCAGTAGTACTATCAATATCATGCATATACTCCTCGAATTCAACATAATCACTATCAACATTGTCTTGAAGTTGTGTAGCTTTGCGGAGAGCTCTATTGATAGGGTCTTTTCCTTTTTGTTCTGCTTTCATATAATTGCCCTGTATGTGGTTTAATCATCATGAAAATTTAATATAAGTCAAGTAAAGAATGCAAAAGCTATAAATTTTTGTCCACAACAACTATTATATTACCTCAACTTCAACACAACTATGATTAACATCAAGGCGTTCTTGTTTTTGTGATGCTTTGATAAAATTGCTCTGCATGTAGTTTAACCATCAAGCAAAAAAATATATCCAGATGAGTAATTCATGTAAGAAACAGTCAATAGAGCCTTTCCAAGCATAAAAGTCACAATAGGTGGAATGGGTGAAAATCCATTTTTATAGATTCACAAACCCTCAACTCTGTCTTTACAAACCCGTTTCAGTAATTTGACTACAAAATGCACAAAACTCTTCAAGAATCCACCAAATCAAAAAAAAATTGATGTTAACTCACCCAACCACCTAATTCAATGCAAAAGAGAATAAGGTAACCTTGTACAAGTAAGTACAAAAGCTTGGAACTGTAAATAATTAGAAATTTCTAAGAAAAAAAACAAAATTTCAAGAGTTTTATTATTGCTTTATGATCCATAGCAGCAAAAATATTTTGGAGAAAAAATCAGCAAACCAAAAGTATAAGATTTTTTGAAAAAATCGGGAAAAAGTCTAGAAAAAATCAGGAAAAAATCGTATTTTAAAAAAAAGGTAAAAATGTAGAACAAGAGATTAAAACTATTTTTTTGAAATTGAAAGGCATTTCCAAAGCATAGAGATATAGAGAGAAAATAAAATAAAGAGTTCAACTAATGAATTGTAAAAAATAGATTTTTGTAGTTTAGATTCATATCGTTGATTACATTGCATTGCACATCTTTCAAAATCAAAGCATTACTTCACATTGCATAACTAATAACTAGATGCTAATAGATGAGAAAATTTCAATTACAATATAGTTTTTACAAAGTCAACCTAAGGAGTTATGCAATTTCTTTACATTGTATAACTAATAACTAGGAGAGCTACCAATTGCATTTGCTTGTCATGGCATTCTATGAGACCACATTTCTTTGAGGCATTTTTTCAAACAGTTCACTACCCTGTCTATGCTACCACATTTTTCATACATGTCTACAAAAGAATTTTGTCAAAAATTCACTGCCTTGTTGCTTTGGCTAAAAACCTAAAATAAGTGATTTCAAACAAGCTATGGATGCATGGAAAAAATCTATCAAAAGCATAATAGTAAGCAATAGCATAGACAAAGCGGTGAATTGTTTGAAAAAATGCCTCAAAGAAATGAGGTCTCATGGTGATGGAATGCCATGAAAATCAAATTGCTTTTGATTGTCATGGCATTCCATCACCATGAGACCTCATTTCTTTGAGGCATTTTTTCAAAGAGTTCACTGCCTTGTCTATGCTAACACATTTTTCATACATGTCTATCAAAGCATTTTATCAAATAGTTCATTGCCTTGCTGCTATGGCTAAAAGCCTAAAATAGGTTCTTTCGAACAAGCTATGGATGCTTGGCTAAAAGCCTACAATTTTTTAAAAAATTGAGATTAATCAGGATTTTTTTTAGATTTCTACTTCTATGGTCCACAATGCCAAATTGTCACACCCATAAATGAGTTTGAGACTATAATCTTTCCCCATTCCTAAATAAAAATTAGCACTATTGGCCTAACAATGCCTCATTGGCATAACCCCCATTATAGCCTCGTTGATGGCCTGATGAAAGGAGTTAATAACCTAGTATCAGTGTAACAATACCCTATCAGGCTGACTCCTAAGGTGTCCTCCCCAATAGACCAATAGAGTCAACAAAAGCAAGCACATCATTGTAACACATGAACATCAGTAGAATGAATGTTTGCATTCCCTCGATGAAAGTAGTTAATAACCTAGTATCAATGTAATAGTACCCTATTGGGCTGACTCCTAAGGTGTCCTCCCCAATAGACTCATAGAGTAAAAAAAACCAAGCACATCGTTGTAACACATGAACATTGGTGGAATGAATGTTGGCATTCCCTTGATGGCCTGATATAACCATGGATTATTAGGAATTAATATATATCAGGGGAATCAATCTTGATTACCTTGTTCGTGGGCCAAAGGTGTATTAAGGGATTGGCACCCCCTTATGGTTTAAAAAATTGCACTTTTGAGACCTAACAAATCATTCATTGATCTCATAGTTATTTTGTCATAAAAATCACAGTCACAACATTTAGGACAATCACAATACATTTCAATGAAACAAAAGGAAAAATTTCATAGATTCATTGTTCTATAAATGATCATAATACTTTGCCTCGAGATCACAAGAGTAATTTTATAAAGGCATGTTGTGGAAAAAAATTATGAAATTTGTAGACATCTTTAGAATACAATATAAAGATGATATAGTTGAGAATCAAAATATTGAGGGATAGCCTCTTACTAATATGAACCAATGAAATTGTGGTCATTCCATGCAAAAACTTTAGGTTTAATAGAGGTAGCCAATTGCGAAACTTTATTAGTGAGATAGTTTAAGCAACTCATTATATGTTGGTAGTCTTCATTTGAGTTGACATGATTTGGAGAGGCTCTTACTGGGCATTCAATAGATGGCTATGAAATCTTTGTTGACGAACTAGATTTCCTCTTGATACTAGTATTAGATTTAGTACAATCTAGTGCTACCATATAATTGACAACATCTTCTACACTTGCTTCTCTATTATTATTTTCCACCTAAAATACAATGTCAATTTCAACATATAGCCAGTTCAATGAAAATTTGAAATAAATAACACAATGTAAATTGAATAAAAAATCCATACACTTACTCCACATTTGTCCATTTTGGCCTGCAAACCACCTCATCCAAATGTATATTTAGTCCTCATATTATCTCTTTCTCTCTTGCCTTTGTTACTCTTTGTCAAATATTCTTTGGAATGCATACTTTCTTTCAATGCCTCCCACTGTTTGGGAGATAGGGTGGAGTCTAACATCCCTTTTCCCTCCATGATTGTTTTTTTGCAATTGTATCAAAAGTCTCATCTTGTGCTTGTAATATTTTCTAGAGATTTTTCCACCAACAGTGTCAAAGGCATTTTCCATTTTTTGTATAACATATTCCACATTTTGAGGATCTTGCTCTGTAAAATTTGATTTGCAAATATCCAAATGGGCCCTACATCTTACACCCAACCCGGAGGCCCACCTTGTAGCATTTTTCCCAATGGGTTCACCATCTCTTGATACCTCAACCAAGAATGGCTTCTTTCCTTCTAATATTCTTTCTTTTGCATTCCTCTTTGTAGATCTGTATAAATCTTGACTCAATCTTTGTCTTTTAACATAAGTAGACACATCTTCTATTTCACCACTACAAATATTTATGGCTAATCCACTAATTCCTTCAAAAGTTGTAGATGTGAGAAGTGCACTCTTAATAGGCACATCAGATGCAAACAAACTCTCTTCATGAATTTGATTAACCGAAACTTCATGCTCATTGGCCACATCACATGTGGCATGAGTAGGTAGATTAGTAGTGGTCTCCACAAATTTCACTTCATCACAACTATTTTTTTCACCAACTTCATTTGTTGACTCACAAAAGTGTTGGCTTCTATGAGCTGGTAGCACTATATCTTTACTTTCTTTTTGTTTTTTCTTTGCATTTTCTCTACTCTCTTTTTCTTGGCTATAAAACAAGAAAAAAAATATCATATCATGCCTTATATACATAAAGCTCTTGCCTATAAAATTTCATTAAATAGTATTAAACAAATAATTTACTACTTAGTGGATTTACAACTTGCTTATTTAACGTCAAACCAAGACGTGATAAATATTTATTATTCTTGGCCACACATTCTTCTTGAAAGCACTCATAATCTATCACTCGAATTTCAACATTGTGATAACTATCATCTAATTTGCACCTTAAATTCTTTTTCTTCATTTCCTGATGTCCACAAAAACAATAATGTATAAATTAGCAACTTGATACAAAGATAATTAACCATAACAAAAATTGCATAAATACAAGTTTATGAGGTCTCAGTTTTAATGAACAGTCATTAAAACACATACAAAGTATAAAGCACTACAAACAACAACAGTCATTAGATGTTGTGGGTATTTTAGTCAATGGATATTAAATAATGGCGCCCTACAGAAATGCTAGTTGCGTAAAAAACTTAGCAATGTATTTGAATCAGTCCATCAAATCTTTAGCAATAATGTTTTCATTCATGGTTCAATAAAAAAATCTGTATTACCAAATTTTAACTGGACATGAACTTGTAGGGTGGCAACCATTTTGTACAACTAAACCAATGCTTTGCTTAGGTGATAGCACCATCCCTAAGAAATGTCTATGGTATTTGGTGATTCTTACTTCTGTTGTTTTGTTATGTAATAATTTGTTCATAACATCCAGATACATTCATGAAGGGGTAGATTTCATGAAAAGAACAAATATGTTGGAGTGGACAGTGTGTTACAAGCAAGGGACACCATGATTTGAGGACTAAGTAGTCAAATAGCAGTGAACTTCAAGATATATGCAAAACAGTGAAGAACATTTGATTAAAGAAAAAAAAAGCAATGACCTTACAATATATAAAGATACATATGAGACAGTGATTTCTAGTGCATAAAGTCAGAAGCACAAATGCTGATAACAGTGGTATCACTGTTAAAAATAATGTGAAGAAAACAAAGGATGTGAGTAGCATACAGTAATGCAAAAATAGTGGGGATATAATGAGGAAATGCTTCTATTGCAATGGGGAATTACAGTATTGATTCCTGAGCATTGACAAAAAATAGTGATCAATCATCAAGGATTGTATACTGCTGCTATAAATGGTGATGGAATAGAGAACAAAAGACCATATCAGTGAGGAAACAAGTGCCACAGTGGGTGAAAGATCCAAGAAATGAAGACAGCAATGAGAAATACTTTCATGGTAGTGAGCAGTCAATTCCAAAGTAGTTCACAAGGTAATGGTATACAATAATATTACAATGCTATAGATAATGCCATATGTAGGGAAGACAATGCTATTTTAGTAAAAAAGTGTAAAAGAAAACATAGATACAATGTTTAATAATGCTTCAATCATGGCTTTTATAAAGGATGCTAGAACAATGACAGTGATGAATAACATATATAAAAGCAAAAAATAGTCCAGAGGAGCTATCAAGAAAAGATCATTTTCAAAGTAAAGCAATGATAGTATACATATTCATATTGCATACAACATTTATATATGAAAATAGATTCATTTTGCATCCTCATTTTTATATGAAAAAATATTCATATTGCATTCATATAGCAACTTTGTTCAACATTAAAGCGTTGAAATAGGTATTAGTCTGAAGGTCTGTGTCCTTAAAACATAAAACAGTCTTAAAACAACATAAAAGTCGTACATAAAAGGTCATAAAATGGGGCTCATCAATAATCATCTGCATTTCCAACAAGATCATAATCCTGATCACTCGTGTTCGCATCTACTTTATTTTCTTCCTCATCCTTATTTGTGACAAGCAGTACATTATCTCTCCCAATTTCCTCATTGGTAATCAAAATCTCTTCTTCAAACAATCCCTCATTGCCTTCATCCACTTCTTCAAATGTTTCTTATAAATTAACATATTTCCCATTAGGCATTACATCAACAACTTCCATGAATTTTTGTCTTGAACAAGACTCTATTTGAATGACATATGACCAACCTGGGCTTCTTACATCATCAATTAGAAATTATTGGTTAATTTGAAGAGGGGAAACATACGACTCATCTGCCTCTGATAAAAATTGTCGTGTATTTGCATGTACAAATCCATACTCATCAAATTGTACTACAGATGGTCAGATCCACTTACATTTTAATAATATAGGACTATTTTCACCAAAATCCACTTGAATAATTTCTTGGATGAATCCAACATAAAATTTCTTCTCAATTTCATGAAGAAATTCAGCACTAACAACACAATCACAATTTGTCTTTCCTTTGTCTTTTTCTTCCACTCTTAAATGACTACCATAGGCCCACATTCCACTAAAACACATAGCCCATAAATGTGGAGGTCGTGAAAGCTCACTTTCCTCTATTGTTATATCTTGACCTCCTTTTGCATCATTGATTGCATTAGCAATCCATTCTTCAAATTTTGGAAAAGAATCAGCTCCAATCAAATCATGATGTATGTGCCTTTGAGGTCGATGTTGCATCCAAGTTTGATTCTCTTCTTCATATTTTCTACATAGAATAATGACGTACAAATAACAAGATTAATAATATAAATGTGTAAATGCAATTGAGTAAATAAATTATTGTGTAATTTTTTTTTACCAATGCCATTTATTGAATGAAGATGTGTTTTAAAGAATAAAGGCATGTATTGCACTTCTTTCTTGATATGATAGCTTGAAGTGACATCCTCTGCTTTCTAATACTTCACCTGCAACTCTCTAATCTTCATCATCATCCCATACACATCGATTGAAATTTTTAAAATCCTTCATATATTCTGTGCAAAATCCCATGGCCTCTTGCATTAAATATCCCTCAGACATGTTGCCTTCTGGTTTTTCCCTAGTACGAACAATTTTTTTCAAAACCTTAATATATCATTCTATAGGATACATCCATCGCGTTATTACTAGGGCACAATGCTCTAGTTTATATTCTAGATGTTTTAAAAGATGCATAAAAATGTTAAAGATTGCTAGTGGAAATTCTTGTTCCAATAGACAAAGGACTTCAACAACCTCCTCCATCAAACTATCAAAGTTTGAAGGATCTAATACATGTAAACTTATTCTCTTTAATATTAGGCCCAACCTTATAATTTCCAATCTTGGCCCCTTTTCCAAACTTGATATATTTACCACAATAGGTAAAATATTCTTGATTATGACATGATAGTCATGGGTCTTGAGGCCTCTTAAGCTATTAATGTTAGTTTTCCTTTTGATCCTGCTACTTACATATCCAGTGGGAAAGTGAATATGAGACATCAACTATAAGAATTGTGCACGTTGTTCCTTTGTCCAAACATAAGGAGCGTGCTAGGTTTTCTATATTTTTCATTATCATATTTTTCAACCCAAAGATTTCGATGAATCTTTATTTCTTGAAAGTCTTCACATGATGAAATAGTATCAAGAGCACCAAAAATAGTTTATATAATAGCATAAGCTATATTTTTCTCAATATGCATAAAGTCAACAGTATGCCTAATGGCTATATCCTTAAAGTATGGCAACTTATACAATATTCACAACCATTTTACACCGCTTTCATTACATGGATCATATCTACTACCAGCAATCCCATCATTTTCAATAAATAACATTCTTTTTTGTCCATTCTCAACAATGTAATCACTTGTTATTAGCAATGGCACTTCACGATTCTCTTCTTGACCATTGAAATGTGTTTTTTGTCGACAATATGGATGATCCATTTTAAGGTAAGCACGATTTCCACAATAAATTCACTTACGCAAACTTCTTGAGTGCCTCAAAAAATCCTTAAAGTTGCAAGAAAGACATTCATGGTATCCATGAATAGAGAGACTATACAATGTGCCATATGCAGGAAGATCATGAATCATAAACAATAAGGAAGCTCTTAAAGTGAATTTGATTGAATGACCATCCCTTAAAGATTGAATTGCTTCAATTCCTTTCCACAATTCCATTAGCTCATCATATAATGGCTCTAGATAAGCATCTATTGTATATGAAGTCACACTTTTCTTTCCTGGTATAATCAATGATAACATTAAGAAAAATGGTTTAGTTGCTAACCATGGAGGCAAGTTATAATTTATTAGAAACACTAGCCAAGTTGACCATTTAGTACTTTGATATGAGAATTGGTTCACCTCATCTAGAGCCAAACCCAACCTTATATTACAAGGATCTTGAGAAAAATTGGGCCATCTATTATCAAATTTCATCCACGTCCTAGAATCAGGCACATGTCGTCATTTTCCATCAGTGCTCTTATTTTGGGCATGCCATTGCATAAGTTCAACAATGTCTCTACACCTATACATTCAGAGTAATCATGGGATTATTGGAAAGTGGCGAAGAACCTTTCTAGGAACCACAACTAATTTCAACCCTTGTCTATACCTCAGTTCATGACATTTCAGACATTCACTCTCATTTGCAAGATTTTTGCGAAATAATACATAACCATTCACACATGTGTGGATGTTTTCATACCCCAAGCTGAGCTTACTGATTTTATTTTTACATTGACTTTGTTTTGTTGGAAATGTGGAGTCAACTGGTAACAATGAACTTAATAATGCCAATAACTGATCTACACTCTCATTTGTCCAACCATGCACCACTTGCAAGTTAAGAATTTGAAGGATTGTTGTCAAATGAATTAACTTGAAATTAGCATACACAAGCTTTAAAGCATCATCCATTGACTTAGTCCAATCATCATTTAGACCCTCATTCAACATTCTATCAGCTTCAAACCCCTCGTCAAACATTTCTGCCTCTTCATCTATGTTTGGTGCCACTTCATCTATGTTTGTTGCCTCTTCATCTCTCACATTATGACATTCTATCATATCTTCATAATAATTGTAAGCCCAAGGGCTTATACCACTATGCCCATATCTTATCATATGTTGATAAATCATATTTCTTTTTTTCACCTTTCCACCAAGACAATTTTTACATGGACATGGATATTTGTCAATGTCCCTCTCATCAGCTAGTCTCTCATCATATGCATGATATTGATCCGTAGTCAACCTTTGACGCTCATCCATTTATAATATTGTGCATTCTCACATTAATTTACTTTCTAATTTAAAGAAAAAAACATAAATATGAAAACAGAGATGCCAAAACATTATTGAAAGTAGTCACTTTTAGTACAGACCATAACATAAAGAAGAGGATATAATGAGTCATTATTTTGACATCTATCTTACAGTCATTTGAAGTTTACCTATTGAGAATGGAATATGCCTATGTTTCCTATCAGCTTACTTTTGACAATGAAGGTTTCAAATTCCTCTAAATTCGTTGCAAAGGGCCTCGTCGACTTCAAATTCGTTGTAGCAAACTCTGAATTCCTTGCCTACCTTTTCAAAAGTCTCTAGGTTCTATCCAAACAAGATTTATCACCCATGCAATTGATTCAATACCTGTCCATGAGAATAACAAATGTCAACAACAACCCAATTTCATTCCCATGCTAACAATTATACATTTTACAAGTTTTCTAACTTATAAATATAGACAAATTATGTAAACCACTAGATAAATAACATTTAAAGGTTTGTTGTCTCTAACTTATAATCTATTTTTGAGTTAAGCTAATACAACTATTTTTTTGGTTTGTTTTCATGGTTGTTACTCATGTAACTTGTACTTTCATATCCCTTTGAGCTACTTTCTTTATTTCTTTCTTTTGCATTGGTTGTGTTATGAAAGTAAAACTTGAAAGTGACCCTGTTGATAAGATTTGAGTCTTTAGTTGTTTACTTGCTTTTGTGATATTTGAATTTTGAGTCTTAATATATAGTCCAGATGTTTATCTAGATTGATGTGGATCTTGCAAATTCCAGATACTTAAAGCCAAAACATGATTGAGCCTTGAAAGTGGATTGATCCATAGATAACATTATGGCAAGTGCTAGAATGTAATGTTCATTGTGGGTCATGAATGAGTGGAGTTGATAAAAAATATTTAAATATACCAGTAACAATCATATGGTGTTAATCAATTAATGTATGTGACATAAGGATTTATTATTGTTGGTGTAATTAAATGTGTTGTACCTTGTCCTAGGTCATAATTACACCTTAGTTAAGTTTACTTAGGGACCATATGAGAGGTTGTTGTAGAATTTCCACTTTTGGTGGACTTGATATGTCATTACCTCACCACTTCCACCTTTTGTGGACACATCATGTGATTATCTCTCCACCTTTTGTGGGAGATCCACCTTTTGTGGAGATTATCACATTATCCTTTTCCACTTTAGGTGGAGTGATAACTTTTCATAGTTGTCTCATGTCATAAGATTACGACACTTGTCATAATCTTATGCCCTCCTATGTTCTCACCTTGGCTATATAACCAAGGGGTCTCCTATGTACATTGGACCATTATCTCATATTATTGACATTGAATACAATTTATTCTTGTCATATTCTTTTCTCTCTCATTTGTGCTTTCTATTAGGCCTCTAGATCTTGGGTGGCTACCTTCATAGCCAATTCTTACATGGTATCAAAGCTATTGGAATGCCTTTAGTTAGTCTTTTGGAGAGATTCTTGGAGGGTTCCATTTTTGGCCTTGTATTGCAGGTGCATATTGGGAGCTTGTTGCATCAGATTTGAGCTCGCCATTGCATCCGGAGTGTCCAAGATAGTCAAATTTTCCTTTTGTATTGTCTCAGTTGGACATTGGAGGCCAAATCTGCAAAGGGTTGAAGATTGGAGGTGGTTTCCAAATCTAGGACCTAGCTACCATTTCAGAGCATTTTTAGCCAAAAAGGACACTGCCATTACGTTCTGAAGGGTCAAGAACCTATAAATCGATTGCCAATTCGTCCAATTCAGAGCAAGTTGTTTGTGGAGGAATTTTTTTTTAACAGACCGGCCATACGGCCAACCTGCGCAGTTGGTACAATTTTTATTTTTTGATTTTTTTTTAAATTTTCTACGAAATTATTATTCAATAAAAAAATCATTCAAAAAAAAATTGTATTTTCGCAGTTTTTATTGTATTTGAAAAGTTTTTAATAAACCAAAAAAATAATTTGAAAACAATTTGCGGAGGTACGCCCCCTGCAGCGTACAGGGGTACGCAGTACCCGCTGCATACAGCAGTGTCCTGCGGGTGCCACTTGGCACCACTACAGGCCGCCCACTATAGCCGCAGGCCCCGCGCCCCACTCTACCATAGGCAGGTGGCCGATAAAATATATCGCCGGCAAAGTATTGACATTCCGACATTTTTCAAATTTTCTGGCAGCCGTCGAATATTCTGGTGAGATTCCGCAACATAACCGTGATGGTCAAACAACTGTCAAATTTAAGCTCAAGTGAAACACGACGGGTATACGGCCGTCAAATTTATTGCCATAAATTGATGACGTCAGCATTTTTTGAAAATTTGCAGACCCCTCTCCGTTGAGCTTTCTGATTTTGCAGTTCATTTTCAAAGGCTCATATCTTGGTTGTTTTGAGGCCTTTTTTGGTGCAATTTTTTTTGATCTGGGATAATTTTTCATGTACATCATAGTGGTGAAGTTATTTTCTGATTTTGTTGCATGGATTTTCTAGAAAATTGGATTTGTCTCAGGTCTTGCTCGATTGTCACCATTTTTGCAACTTCCGGGGCTCCGTTCAGGCTCATACGAACTCCTTTTCAGGTGCCCTTTTTTTTGACAGTGCATGATTTTTTCTGAACTTTATAGTGGTGCTATCAGTTTGTAGTGATTGTGATCAGAAATTGTATTTTCAGCACTTGGTCATTTTTGGCCTATTTTGGCATTTGTAAAGATAAGATCTCAGTTTGGTCTTTTGTATCAGTCATTTGAGTCTGTTGTAGCCTACTTAAGGCTGTTGTAAAACATTGAAAATTAGAATCCCACTTTGCTTGGCTTGCAAGTGGCCATTGTACACGCACTAATTATAAAGTGCCAAATCATCTTTTTTTGGGGGGGTTCTTTGATTGAGTGAATTTGGGGGGGGTGTCTTGAGTGATTGTGCCTCTCTCTATCTTGTTCTCTTTCATTTTTCTGCTATGGGTTATCCTAAGTTTCCCTTGTTAACTCCACATAACTATGCTTCTTGGAAAATTGATGCTTGGAGTAAGTTAATGGAAAAAGGATTAACTCATTATATTGATGGAACTGTTGTTGCACCATCTAATCCTCAAGCTAATCCTATTGCTCATTTGGATTGGCTCACTAAAAATACTATGGCTCTTGGAACATTAAGGAAATATGTATCAAAAGATCTAATCTTTCAAATTGATAAGTGTAAAACAATTAAAGAAGCTTGGGACAAGTTTGGTCAATTGTATGGCCAAGTTGATGAGATTAGAGGTTATCAGCTTGATAATGATCTCACAATGTTAGATCCCAAGAATTTTGATACAATCCAAGACTATGTCACTAAGGCAAATGAGCTAAGAGCACAACTTAAGGATTGTGGCATTGATAAAAAGGATGCACAGTTGGTCTACAATTTGTTGGGAAAACTTCCATCAAAATATGCAGCATTTGTTTCTAGCTTCCAAATCCATCGCTTGACAGTTGGTAGTTCTTTCACTATGCCATCATTTGATGCTTTTACATAAATGTTGATGTTAGAGCAAGCAAAGTTGATAAGCATGGGGATTCTCAAGTCTTCAAAGTCCAAGGCTTTGGTGGCTAATCAAGGGAATCAAGGGACTCAAGGAAAGGGTTCCAATAAGAAGCAAAAGCAATCTTCACCAAATCCACAAGGAGAGAACCAACAATCTACTCCTCCACAACAAAGCTCAACTTCATCTTCTTCAAAGAAGTACAACTATTCAAGCAAGAGGGAGCAACCAACATGTGTATATTGCAAAAGAGAACAACTATTCAAGCAAGAGGGAGCAACCAACATGTGCATATTGCAAAAGAATTGGTCATGATGAGCATCGTTGTCATGTTAAGAAAATTGATGAGTTGAAACACATCCTTAAGAAGAACAACATCAACTTGCCAGCTGCATATCAAGAGAAGGACTCATCCCCTTCCACTTCTTCTAAGGGAAAAGGAACAACTCTCATGGTAATAACATCAAGCTCTTCTCCTTCTACATCATCTCAATATGAGAAACATAAGGGGCAAGCATTTCTTGCTTTTGCAGATTCCAATTCAGATAGGTGTATCCTTGATTCAGGAGCTTCGCATCATATGACTTCATCCAAGGATATGTTCTCTTCATTTAATTCTTGTTCATCACCACCCATTTTGATGGCCAACAACACTTCTTTAGCAGTTTGTGGGAAGGGTTCTATTGACATTGAAGGTGGAGCATTTAATGATGTTCTATGTGTGCCTACTTTGTCAAGGAACATCCTTTCCATCTATCAAATTACACATAGTGGTACAGGAAAGACTGTAGAGTTCACACCAAATTCTGTCATTGTTCAGGATTTGCATAGCAAGGCTCTTGTTACAGTTGGGGAGGTTGATCATCGTTCTCGATTCTACACCTTCTCATATTTTTCTCCTATTGATGATTCAGTTCACCCTAGTGTGGACACACTTGAGGAGATTGAGTATAGTTACTTGAATCTTGGAGTGCTCACTAGTCCTGAGGTTCTTGAACCTATTGTTGATACTCCATCTCCTACATTGACTGATGCACCTGATGATACTTGTGTTTTGACAGTTTTAGTTCCTTGTGATTCAGTGCAACAGTGTATACCTTGTCTTCTAGTAGTAGCTTCATGGGATGACTACTTGACAGACATTGGTAGTTTATTTTTGGAATCCTACATTGCAGATTTGGGAGACACATTTGATTATTTACATCTTCTCTTTGATGAAGGTGAATCTTCTTCAGTTGTTGCGAGGGAACACTCTGACCCTCCTCTACATGATCAGTCTTTCGAGGTTGATGTGATTGTGGATGCATGTGTACAACAGTTGGAGGAGTCCACTTTCTCTTTTGAGGAGACATTGTCTTTGGAGTATGTTCTACCTTCATCCTTGCTGGATCTTGAGTTGTTTTTTTTAGTAGATGAGAGGGTTGTTGCAAAGGGTTTCTCACAGATTCCAAAAAGTGACTACACCATTGCAACTTCACATGGTTTGGGAAAGGAATCTTTTAGCATCAACACAGGGACATTTGAGCAGATTTCAGAGACTTCTTACATTTTGAGGGTTCTTCCTTCTGCACTTGTGGATTGGGGAGACTTCATTCATACACCTTTGGTATTGTTTCTTCCCAAGGGGAGGAACGTTGTTCAACAATTTTGGAGCAGCTTCCTCATTCCTTCTCGGGCATCTTCCATTGGTGATCATTGTACATTGAGGGGGGGCTACCTTGTCTCTCTTCTTCTCTTGTATGGGGGGGACTTTTTCCTCACATGGGGTTTTATCCTTCTCATGCCATATTCATAGGATTTTGTATCTCATCTCTCTTTTGGGGGGTAGTTTTTCCCATTGGGTTTTTCTATCTTTACTCCACTTGTGAGAGATTTCATTACATTGTGCATGGGTACCCTAACATGGCCTAGTAGCCGAGACCCATCTTGCATTGTTTGTTTTTGTGTGTACATTCTCCCTAAGTTGCACTTAAGGGGGGGTGTTGGTGTAATTAAATGTGTTGTACCTTGTCCTAGGTCATGATTACACCTTAGTTAAGTTTACTTAGGGACCATATAGAGGTTGTTGTAGAATTTCCACTTTTGGTGGACTTGACATGTCATTACCTCATCACTTCCACCTTTTGTGGACACATCATGTGATTATCTCTCCACCTTTTGTGGGAGATCCACCTTTTGTGGAGATTATCACATTATCCTTTTCCACTTTAGGTGGAGTGATAACTTTTCATAGTTTTCTCATGTCATAAGATTACGACACTTGTCATAATCTTATGCCCTCCTATGTTCTCACCTTGGCTATATAACCAAGGGGTCTCCTATGTACATTGGACCATTATCTCATATTATTGACATTGAATACAATTTATTCTTGTCATATTCTTTTCTCTCTCATTTGTGCTTTCTATTAGGCCTCTAGATCTTGGGTGGCTACCTTCATAGCCAATTCTTACAATTATATATAAGTGAGTTAAAGGCCAAGAGTATTTTGTCTTATTGTCAAAGAGGACAAACTTAACGTAGCCATACACTCATAATTGATTTTGGATCACAAGTGTTTGTGTTCAAAATAATCTCTTATAAGTACATGATATATATCTTCTACAAGTATTTCAACACACTGCAAGTATTTCTTGACAAGCTTATCTCTAGGTTCACCTAACTTAGAATTACATGCCAAATGCTACTATGTTTTTTCCTTGGTGAGTTAGCTGTGTTCCTTTTTGTTCATAAGGAACATCTTTATAATTATTGTGGGTTTGTCTCTTTTGATGTGCATCTATTTTAGGCCTACATTCAAATGGATTCCAGAGAGGTTGTGTTTGGTGGAGGCTCATCAGGTAATATTTTGGAGTAATTTTTTAATTGGAAAATATATCCTTATTTTCTATAATTTTATTCTATTTGGTAGAGTGGCTTTGGGGATAAGGATTTTAAATGTTTACACAACTCTATGAAGAAATCATGCTTTCTTTATAAGAGTGTCTCCAAAATTTACTTCCAAATTACCATGAGAAATCCCCTAAAAATTGTGGTTATAGGAGGGTGTGGGAGGTGTGCTCAGTGAATGCGATGTATATGCTATCCAAAAAAGAACTAAGTTGGTTCTTGTAGAAGTACTTTGGACAATTAGACTGACTAGATATGCATGCATTAGCAGTTTCAAGTGTAGCAGAGCCTGCTCAATCATGGGAAATGTTAGGAGATTCATTTGTCTCTCTAACAAAGATTTTTTTCAACCATTGCAAATTATTTACAACTAGCTTGAAATGGTATCTACATTATTGAAGAACTAGCATTCATCTTGTCATAATTCTTTGGCAGAATTGTAGTAACATGGGGATACTGTAAAGAATATTATAAATTAAAGGATTAACATTGATCTAGTCAAGCTAGGTAATGAACACCATATATATGTGGTATTTGTCTTGTTGGAGACAACAAGCTTTATTCAGTTATCCATTACTGATTCTTATTCTCTCTTATTTTTTTGTATGATATATGCATGCTATTGTTCATTGTGCTAGTTGTTACAACTAAAAAATCTCACATTTTTCATTAGTCTCCACCCACCAATCCTCCACATTCCACATAAATTCATCACATTTTAATTTTATGATCAACACAAATTGTTGAAATTTATGTGAGAAGATCCATTTTGTAGCCCACATTGCCAAATTGTCACACCAATAAATAAGTTTGAGACTCCATAATTTTTCCTATGCAAAAATTAGCACTATTGGCCTAACAATGCATCATTAACGGAACCCCCATCATAGCCTCGCCTATGGCCCGATGAAAACAATTCATTACCTAGTATCAGTGTAACAACACCCTATCGGGCTAACTCCTAAGGCGTTCCCCTCGATAGACAGATAGAGTCAACAAAAGTAAACACATCGTTGTAACACATGAACATCGGTGGAATGAATGTCTACATTCCCCCAATGGCCTGATATGATCATAAATTATCAATAATTATTATATATCGGGGGAATTAATGTGTATCAGGGTAATATATTTTGGTGTCCTCTCGATAGACCGAAGGAAAATTGTTCATTGGTGGAGAGGGTGGCTATCGGTGGAATAAGGATTGCAGTCTCGTTGATACAATGATAATGATTGATTGCTAATTGATGTGAAATCTTAAGGCATCATCCAGATATTTAAAAATAAATGCTTCCCCTCAATGACAAGACTGAAACAGGTGGTGTATTTATGAGCCAAAGTTGAAGTGAATTATATCACAAGTTGATCACATTTTTTGCACAGTCTAGAAGATTTCACTAAGGATAGAATCAAAAAGGAAAAGCTAGGAGTTCTCATGTAGCAGAAACTAGTGGAGGCTAGACCCAAGTAAGTACACCAATCCTGACTGAGAAGCTGTATTTTTCAAGGATTAAGAATTCGAACAATGGAGGAAAATGCAGAAAAACCCAAAGCTAAGAAACAAAAAACTAAGAAGAGATTCTTGAATCAAGACCTGATAGGTCAATGCCCTGGGTTGGGGCCAAGACCCAGGAGGGGTGCTCAAATGAATCCTTTAATGGATAGATTATTAGATAAACATAAAGGCTTGGGGGATATTTGGACACCACGACACAAGTATGAGCTTTTCATGTATCATTACAGGAAACAATTTAGGTTTTAGCCAGTTTGCAACCCATGGAGGTTGAACTTGGGAAGAATCGTGGTGCCCAATGTGTTCATAAATGTAGAATTAATAAAATATTTAGCTAGTAGATATGACCCCAAGAGGAGAACTATCCAAGCACATAATTAATGGGGCTGACATGCTTGTTATTTCTGAGGATTTAATTTCTAATGTGTTTCAATTGGAGTTTCCTATGAACTTGCCATTCACGATTAGAGATCTCTTGAAAGAGTCTCACCATATGGATACCAACTACAAAAGATGGAAACTACCCTTGCATAGGCCTAAGAATGAAGGAGGCCAACTCAGGAGGTTTTCAAGTAATGAAAACCCTCCTTTTCATGAGGACTTGTTTGAAGAATATTTCAGATACACTTATTATTTAGCCGGTTAGGTCTTGGGGGTAGAGATAAAACCCCTCATGTCTATTGCCCCAATGGTCTTAGCTGTAGACATGCAAAGAAATGATGCTAGGTCATTCATTTATGCTAGATACTTGGCCAATGACCTAAATTGAGAGCTTGAAAATATTAAAAACAACAGTGAATATATTCATTTCAAACATTATTCTCTGTTCATGCATTTTCTCATGCATGAGGGACATGTTAGAAGGTTTTGGAGTCAAGAATTAAGAATAAAAGATACAGATGAAAATGGGAACCTCAAACCTGTACAAATGTGGACTTCATTGTGGGATAGCCAATTTGGTAGATCTCATTATCTTTATTTTGAGGGGTTTTTTGAAACCATTAATGGAGTGGCTGGGATATCCGTGTGATTATAACTTATCCCCAAAAGTGCAAAAGTTTCTAAGACCAAAGGAAAATGACCCAAGGAAAAAGGTGGATCATAACTAGGGAGACTAGTATGCTTTTCCTAACTGCATAGTGATTAGGGTTTATGGGTTTGAACAAACTCCACACTTGTTGCCACGAGTAGTTCCTGATAGAATTGCCTACTTAAAAATTATGAGGTAATTGGAAAAATTTGATTCCAAAAACCTCAAAGGACACAACAAACAATTGATCATGCCCAATACCTTATGTTTTGGAGACTTTATAGTGGTTGCAAATGAGGGATATGAGGAAATTGATGCTAAATTAGCACAATATAACCTCCCTCTAGGTAACAAAAGGAAAATTTTTGATGCAGAAGGCTTTATTCACAAAGCAAGGTTATCATAGGTGTTATTAGAATATGAGCATGTATTCTTAGTTGAAGATGTAATCATAAACGATGATGAAGCCTTTACCACTAAAAGAATGACTGCATACAATAGGGTTATGCTTGCAGAGGAATGGAAAAGAAGAAATGTCCCATCTTATTCGAAGGCATTTGGTGAAATACAAGATCATCTAGCAAGGATTGAGCAACTCATTGCTCATATGGATGAAGTGGTAAAGAATGTGCCTCCATTTTTCTTTGATGCCCCTCATGCAACCTATTCAGGAGTGTAGGCTGAAGATATAGAGCCCTTAGATTATATCCCTTCACAACCAACTCCTGATGTGAGTTTTTCTGTAGATATTGATATGAGTGAAGAAGAGGAGAGTGATGAGGAAAGTGATGAGAAGGAAGAGCAAGTACCAAAAAAAGTGCTCTTGTAATTGTACGGTATGAGCCTACTCAAGAACACAATATTGTAATATTTGAAGTATCAGATGATGCTAGGGTCAAGGATGGATAGGAGTTCATTTCTGATGGAGATTTTGTTAAGTCTACTAAGTTTAAATCATTTGTTTATGAATATAAAGGAAAGAAAATGAGACAAAAGATGTAGGATGTCACTCCTAAATGAGAAGTTGTTGTTTTGAAAGAATTGAAAAAAAAAATAGACAAAGAGATGGAGTCCATCACTTCAAAGAGAGGGAGAGAGTTACTCCAAGAAGCTGGAGTATTACTTTTTCCTAGATGGGATATAAGCTCTACAATTGTGTTTGATAGTTTCAAAAAGAGAGAAGATAAAACAATGATTTTAACAGACAAAACAAGTGACAAGATGTATTCAAGATTTGGATACAATCCAGATGAGGCCACCTTGTTTATTTGGTTACTGTACCCCCATGGCAAAAAACCAGTTGTGATTGATAATCCAAACCAAATGTTTGGACATCTCTTGGTTCAAAGAGTAGGGGATACCAACCCCATGGAGACAAAAAAGTTGAATGTCAATGTCGCAAAGTTCACCAAGGCACAGATTGATAAGTTGGTTAAAGAAATGACAGGTTGAAGAAGGAATTAGCACATCAAAGAGAAAGATCATCTTCCTCTTCCACACCAGAATTGTATTCCCAAGGTCTTGAGAAAGATAAGAGAGTATTGGATGCAATGGCTGATACAACTTATTGGAAACAGTGCCACCTAAAATCTTGGGAAAAATTTAAAGAATTGGAGAAGGAAGTCAAAATCATCAAGTATAAGATTGCATCCGAAATGATCAAGGGAAGATTCAATAAGATGATGAAATGTGTAGATGAATGTTGGAGGAAATTTAAATAGGTATTCTTAGCAATAGAGGAGAACAAATGATTACAAGGGAGAATAATCGAAAAAAGACAAGAGCTTCAAGACAAGAAAATCTTGAAAGGACAGACAATGCAGACACATATCAAATTGGTAGAAGCACACAATGAATATCATAATAAGCTCATCAAGGATTTTGAGTGCTTCAATTCAACTCCGACACTCTATGATGATATGGGAAATCCTCAAGAATATGATGATTGGAAGGAATATTTTAATGTGATTCTAACTATTGCATTACAAGAGATCAATGGCGAGGATATGATTTTACAAAATACTCACAACCAGCTCGAGAAGATGATGTATAGGGAGTATGATATGAGAGAGGTGATATCCAATGCAGATACTTGTGCTGAACAAGAATACATCCCATCACCTCTCTGCATTCAATTTGTTCCTCAACCAAACTATGGATACACCAGACACAACAGGGCAACCATTAGGATGCAAGGAGTCATCTGACAACATGAGTACCATATCATGGAGTAGAAGCTTTGAATAGATATTAGGTGGTCATGGGCTTTGCTTGGAGATTAACAGATCGATGCATTTAGTTGCTACAATATTTCATTTTCTTAATTATGTTTAGTTATCAAACAATATGAATTTTTGTAATGGGTCTGTAACTTATTGCTTCTCACATATATAAGAGTGACCAAGACCCAAATAGATCATCCATCTCATATCAGAAACTACTATTATAATGCATATTATTCAAAGATAAATATAATGGAGAAGGTTATGCATAATTGTTAATTTGCTTTCAAGTGTTCAATTGTTGTGTGGATTTATATGCTTATATGTTATTTGGCTGTCTCCGAAGTGGTTGTTTATGTTATTCAAATTGAGTGTGTGGAAATACATTTAATTTTTTAATACACATTTGTTGTAGTTGTATGACGTTGTTGACTGGTTTCAGTGTGTAGAAGAATTAAAATTCCTTTTAAGAAATCAAATTTGATAGGTTCCTGTTTGGATTAAAGTCCTCTTGAATAGATTGTCTTAATTGGTTTCCTTTCACATTTGAATTAAATCCTTTCACAACTTCACAGTAGCATAAGGGGATATCACTAGGATTACTAAGAAGAGTCCAAATAACTGACATACTTGCATGTTTTCATAAGGTGCAAACATTCAAAGTTCCCAACTGTTTGAGTTAAGTTGAAGAGTGAATCTACCTATCTTATAGAACCCTATCTCCAAAATCATCATTCATCCCTCCAATTCATCCACCCAATAGAAGTATGCATTGGTAATAATTAGATATTACATACAAAATACAACTCACAAACTTGAACTCTTAATTACTCTCACTAGTATTTAGACATTAAAAATTTGCATCTGCTTCATCTCACGTACCATAGTAAGTAGATTGCTCAATCTAGGAACCATATCTATTTGCAAATCTTCCTTATTGTTCAGGTATACCTGCCTAGGTCTAGCAGATCCTAAAGATTAGAAGGTAATCAGTCAATCTTACCTTGTTCATGGGCCAAAGGTGTATTAAGGGATTGGCACCCCCTTATGGTTTAAAACCTACACTTTAAGACCTAACACTAGTGATGATGGCCCAATATTTTTCATCAAAATATATGCATGACTTCCATGGTTTAACTAAATCTCACTATACTTGCCATGATGAGAAGGTAGAGGTAGATTTCAACAAGAGCCTCCATTGTTTGAATTATCAAACAATAACTTCAACCTCAACTTATGTCATTACATATAATGACATTTCCCCAAGTGTCTGTATTGTTTATCACACAATAAGGGGCCTTTAGATCCCAATGGTACCTGCCCAATCTACATATAACTTTAGTGTAAATGAAAATCACAGGAAAAAGTGAAAGTGTTAGGAAGGTAGGTCTATTTCATCTATATTTTTTCATTGTCAAAATATGTCTACCTTAATTGATGCAAATCTGTTCATGAGATTTATGCATGAACACTATTGTTATCTATGCTCTACTGGTTTGGTATGCCCATGATTTGTTGCCTACAATACTTGGCTAATGACTCTCTATGAATAACCCAAGTATAGTGCTTTAATTACTTTCAAACATAAAGTGGGTGGTAAGTGTTGCTTTATGTGATAACCATACATGACTTAGTTAAGAAATGGGAATCTCACTTATAATATTTTCTCAATGATTGGGATCCTATATGCAAATACATGATGTCTATCTTTTTTGTTTTTCCCTTTTCAGGTCCACTCTTGAAAGCTCCTAAGTGGTTGAAGAGACCAGTTGGTGTTAGTTTTGGATTTGGAGGAAAGCTTGCTTCATTTCAACCCGGTACAATGTCACAGATTGTTGTTGGATCTTCTGAGGTAGAGTACAATTTATTCTTTGGTACATGTCATTAAGATGATATATGGTCTTATTTTTCTGCTATTTTCATAGGTATATATACACAATCTCATTACCAAGGATAGTTTGGTGCTTCGTTCAACATAGTTTGAAGCTACAATAACAGATGGTGAAAAATCATCATTGTGAGCTTTGTGCGATAAGAAGTCTCAGGATTCTTGATTACTTATTTGTGGATAATTTTTGAATGGGATTAATAACAATTTACATTAATTTATATTGTTTCATTTGAAAATTTTTGGTTTCTACATTGATTTAGTTTGGAAGAATAGAGGGAGACATGGAATTTCCTAAGAGTCATGTTTGAAGATGAAGGAAATGCTAGGAAAAAGCTACGTGAGCACCTTGGATTTCAAGTGTAGTCAACAGAGAATCAAGACTTATAGGAAGCTCAATCTGCCAACATCGATGATATTAGCAGTGAAATAATAGTGAAATAATCAACAATGAATACTAAGAATACAATGAAGCCATTCAAAGTTCTTTAGTTGTTGGTGATTATAAGGGAGCAGTCATGCAATGCCTGTCAGCAAACAAGATTGTAGATGCACTTCTCATTGCTCATGTCAGGGGGAGTTCTTTACAGTAGAAAGCTCGTTATGAATATTTAAGAAAAAAAGATTGTTCCTATCTTAATGTTATGCTTCTATACTAATTGCATGACATTTGCAACGTATTAAATACTTTTAATGTTTTATGTTTTACCATCCTTCTTGTATTCATCTATCTAGATTTTAGAAGGCTAAATGGCTCTGTTTATCTAAAATATATTTCTTTTTGTGGAATATTTTCTGACTTAACACTATTAGTGTAGGTGGTTTATGCTATGGTCAATAATGATCTCATTTGGCCTTATGAATAGCTGACCTTTGAAATCCTAGAAAGAAATCTTGCTTTACTTTGTACACTTAGTGTTTTTTTCCCACAAAAATCAGTTTAAACAGAAAAATATGTAAATTGGATAATGCAATTTTGATTTGGAGTAAATTGTACTTGACAATAAGTGTTTTTAATTACTCATTTCTATTTTTTGTGAGTTGTAGTTTGAAGCTTTTGATATAATGAGAAAGCGTACAAATTTATGTATTGTATCATACAATTGTGCACAATATTTTCAAACATTTATCATACTTGTATCATAGATACAAGACTTGGACGTAAAATAGTCTTGGCAGGTTGATTTTTGACTTAAGACTTGGAGGACTTGACACAAACTTGGGAGGCTGAATTTTGAATTGGATATTGAAGGTAGGTTTCAAATCAAATAAACCCTACCCCATAGAGTGATGTGTGTTTTCCATTATATTTTCATTGAATTCTCTTGGAAAAGAAATGGAATTAGCTATGATGGTTTTTTGTTCACTGTTGCCAATTGATTCTAAGTTTTCTTTAAGAGGCTTGGGGTTTTAAGATCAAAGGGGTCTCTTGTAGTCAATAGAGAAAGAAAGTTAGTCCTTGAAGAGATTGTAACAAATATGTGATAATCACAAAGCACAAGGTTCAAAGCAATGAGATCATAATGTAAAAAAAAAGAGAAATTATGTTTTTATCAGAACAATGATTTTAAGGATTGACTATGAAGAAAAATCATCATAAGATAGCAGTGAATACAAATAATGACAATGCCAATGAGTTATCAATACAGTGAATAAAGAGTTCCAATTTTCAATGCATGATAACAATAGTCTAAGGCATGCAAGGGATAGGGATGAAAGACAATATATAGAGGGAAAATAGTTGCAAATGATCACTATTATATCAAAGCATATGAGTGTTAGAGGATCATAGCAAAATGAAAGAGATAATAGCAGTTGTTATGAATGCCATGTGACCCGATATCATGCACAAAGATGTAAAACACCATGGAACGGAGTGAAAAGGGGTCAAAGTCAATGAGATTCATTCAATGTCAAAGAGCATTATCATTATATCAATGAAAGCATAAGATTGTAACATCAATGAGGCAATGGAAAGAAAGAACAGTATATGCAACATCAGGATCACTGTCATAAAGGATGAAGATTAGCATGAGGTTTCAGGATTCAAGATTTCCACTTACCTTTAGATTGTAACCTTGTTTAATGTTTTGCCCTTTCTTGAATGATACTGGTGTTGCATCTCAGAAAACGCTGCTCAACAAGCTCTAGCATTACAAAAATGGAAACCACCACTCTTTGCATTCAATGGTTGTTTCCTTCGTTAGAATTGCAATTGGAAAACCTTCAAACACGTGTGGGAGCTCAAATACCAATTTTTTATATTAAACTTTGAAACTTCCCTCCGACGTGAAATCACAATGTTTTACACCAAAAATCAACTGCCTGTGATTCCCTCCAAATGCATACACGACCCGATCGACCAAGGCACCAAAAATACCTTCTTCTTTTTTTTTTCTACCAAAAATACCTATTGCTAAAATGCACCAAAAAAATCTATTGTGTGGAAGGCATGCAAAAATTAATCTTCATTTTTAGGGGAAAAAAATTCATCTATCGACATTGTCATTTTAATATAGGTTGTGAAAATTAAGATAAGCATGATGTGCTCCTAAAATTACTAGAGTTCAAACTTGTATAAAAAAATAACATCTATAAATATGATCCACACATAATTGATTTCATAGATTATAAAATAATTCTATTTTTAAAAAATAATTAACAATATAAAGCCTGAAAGAGAAAAAATTTGCATACCAAAAGCAATCATAGTTGTTATTTCTATTTTGCATTATTAAGATGGTTGAGTATATTAGCAAGCAAAGATAGAAGTGAATCAATTTCTTCATTTTTATTGCAATTGGATTGTTTAAATCATATTTTATTAGTGAAATTGACCACAATTGTTCTTTGATACATTTGACATGCTAACACAACAAGAAAATCAAACTGGCTTCAAATCATAGTTAAGAACATTAACTTCATTAACATAATGAGTAATAAAAGTTAAAGAATGTAAATGTTTATAATTTTTTTATAAAATATGTGAAGGCCTTAAGATTGCACCGAGAGGCAAT
>VDFB02123929.1:0-24467 GCA_007258455.2 Sequoia sempervirens | reverse complement strand
GCCATAGTAAGTAGATTGCTCAATCTAGGAACCATATCTATCTGCAAATCTTCCTTATTGTTCAGGTATACTTGCCTAGGTCTGGAAGAGCTTGAAGAGTAGAAGGTAATCAGTCCTACTTACCTTGTTCGTGGGCCAAAGGTGTATTAAGGGATTGGCACCCCCTTATGGTTTAAAACCTACACTTTGAGACCTAACACTAGTGATGATGGCCCGAGATTTTTCATCAAAATATATGCACGACTTCCATGGTTTAACTACATCTCACTGTCCTTGTCATGATGAGAAGGTAGAGGTAGATTTCAAAAAGAGCCTCCATTATTTGAATTGGCATCAAACAATACCTTCAACCTCAACTTATGTCATTACATATAATGAAATTTCCCCAATTGTATGTATTGTTTAATCACACAATAATGGGCCTTTATAACCCAATGGTACATGCCCAATCTACATATACCTTTGGTGTTAATGAAAATCATAGGAAAAAGTGAAAGTGTTAGGAAGGTAGGTCTATTTCATCTAGATTTTTTTCATTGTCGAAATACGTCTACCTTAATTGATGCAAATCTATTCATGAGATTTATGCATGATCACTACTGCTATTTATGCTCTACTGGTTTGATATGCCCATGATTTTTTTCCTACAGTACTTGATCAATGACTCTCTGTGAATAACCCAAGTATAGTGCTTTAATTTATTTCAAACATAAAGTGGGTGGTAAGTGTTGCTTTATGTGATAACCATACATGACTTAGTTAAGAAATGGGAATCTCACTTATAAGATTTTCTCAATGAATTGGGATCCTATATGCAAATACATGATGTCTATCTTTTCATTTTCCCCTTTTCAGGTCCACTCTTGAAAGCTCCTAAGTGGTTGAAGAGATCACTAGTTGGTGTCAGTTTTGGATTTGGAGGAAAGCTTGATTTCGGCCCGATACAATGTCACAGAGTACTGTTGGCTCTTCTGAGGTAGAGTAAAATTTATTCTTTGGTACATGTCATTAAGATGATATATGGTCTTATTTTTCTGCTATTTTCATAGGTATATATACACAATCTCATTATCGAGGATAGTCTAGTGCTTCATTCAATAGAGTTTGAAGCTGCAATAGCAAATGGTGAAAAATCATCATTGCGAGCTTTGTGCAATAAGAAGTCTCAGGATTCTTGGTTACTTATTTGTGGATACTTTTTGAATGGGATTAATAACAATTTACATTCATTTGTATTGTTTCACTTGCAAATTTTTGGTTTCTCATTGATTTAGTTTGGAAGAAGAGAGGGAGACATGGAATTTCCTAAGAGTCATGTTTGAAGATGAAGGAAATGCTAGGACAAAGCTACTTGAGCACCTTGGATTTCAAGTGCAGTCAACAGAGAATCAAGACTTACAAGAAGCTCAATCTTCCAACATTGATGATATTAGTAGTGAAATAATCAACAATGTCACTCTTGATGATACAACACAATTAGATCCATCAGTTCAGTCAAAAGGTGGACAAGATGTTACATTCCCCAGAGACAATGGCGAGGAGTTTTTTGATAATTTGCATATTCTGAAAGAAGATTCCTCACTTCCTCTCACTGAAAATGATTTTGTTGTTGCAAAGGATGCCCTAGGCAATGGAGAAGAGGTGCAACATGAAGCTACTAAAGATTCAACTGAATACTAAGAATGCGATGAAGCCATTCAAAGTTCTTTAGTTGTTGGTGATTATAAGGGAGCAGTCATGCAATTCCTATCAAAAGAAAAGATGGTAGATGCACTTCTCATTGCTCAGGTCGGGGGGAGTTCTTTACGGGAGAAAACTTGTGATGAATATTTAAGAAAAACAAATTGTTCCTATCTTAATGTTATGCTTCTATACTAATTGCATGACATTTGAAACGTCTTAAAGTCTTTTAATTTTTTATGTTTTACCCTCCTTCTTGTATTCAACTATCTGCATTTTAGAAGGCTAACTGGCTTTGTTTATCTAAAACATATTTCTTTCTATGGAATATTTTCTAACTTAACACTATTAGTGCAGGTGGTTTCTACTATGGTCAATAATGATCTTATTGGCCTTGTGAATAGCAAGCCTTTAAAATCTTGGAAAGAAACTCTTGCTTTACTTTGTACACTAAGTGTTTTTCCCCATAAAAATCAATTAAACAAAAAATTATGTAAATTGGATAATGCAATTTTGATTTGGAGCAAATTGTACTTGACAATAAGTTTTTTTAATAACTCATTTCTAAAATCTGTGAGTTGTAGTTTGAAGTTTTTGATATAATGAGAAAGCGTAAAAATTTATGCATTGTATCATAAAGTTGTGTACAATATTTCCAAACATTTATCATAGTTGTATCATAGATACAAGACTTGGACGTAAAACAGTCTTGGCAGGCTGATTTTTGACTTAAGACTTGGAGGACTCGGCACAGACTTGGTAGGCTGAACTTTTTGACTTGGACATTGAAGGTAGGTTTTCAAATCAAATAAACCCTACCCCACAGAGTGATGTGTGTTTTCCATTATATTTTCATTGAATCCTCTTGGAAAAGAAATAAAATTAGCTATGATGTTATTTTGTTCACTATTTCCAATTGATTCTAAGTTTTCTTTAAGAGGCTTGGGGTTGTAAGATCAAAGGGGTCTCTTGTAGTCAATAGAGAAAGAAAGTCAGTCCTTGAAGAGATTGTAACAAAGCTGTGATAATATCACAAAGCACAAGGTTCAAAGCAATGAGATCATAATGTAAAAACAAAAGAGAAAAAATATGTTTTTATTAGAACAATGATTTTAAGGATTGACTATGAAGAACAATCATCATAAGATAGTAGTGAATACAAACAATGACAATGCCAATGAGTTATCAATACAGTGAATAAAGAGTTCCAATTTTCAATGCATGATAACAGTAGTCCAAGGCATGCAAGGGATAGGAATGAAAGACAATATATAGAGGGAAAATAGTTGCAAATGATCACTATTATATCAAAGCATATGAGTGTCAGAGGATCATAGCAAAATGAAGGAGATAATAGTATTTGTTATGAATGCCATGTGACCCAATATCATGCACAAAGAAGATGTAAAAGACCATGGAATAGAGTGAAAAGGGGTCAAATTCAATGAGATTCATTCAATGTCAAAGAGCATTATCATTATATCAGTGAAAGCACAAGATTGTAACAAAAATGAAGCAATGGAAAGAAAGAACAGTATATGCAACATCAGGATCATTGTCATAAAGGATGAAGATCAGCATGAGGTTTCAGGATTCAAGATTTTCACTTACCTTTAGATTGTAACCTTGTTTAATGTTCTACCCTTTCTTGAATGATATTGGTGTTGTAACTTAGAAAACGCTGCTCAACAAGCTCTGGCATTACAAAAATGGAAACCACCACTCTTTGCATTCAATGGTTGTTTCCTTCGTCAGACTTACAATTGGAAAACCTTCACATGCGCATGGGAGCTGAAATACAAAATTGTTGATTAAACTTTGAAACTTCCCTCCAACGTGAAATCATAATGTTTTACGCCAAAAATCAACTGCCTGAGATTCCCTCCAAATGCATACACGACCTGATCGACCAAGGCACCAAAAATACCTATTGCTAAAATGCACCAAAATAAACTATTGTGTGGAAGGCTTGCAAAAATTAATCTTCATTTTTAGGGGAAAAAATTCATCTATCTACATTGTCATTTTAATATAGGTTGTGAAAATTAAGATAAGCATGATGTGCTCCTAAAATTACTAGAGTTCAAACTTGTATAAAAAATAACATCTATAAATATGATCCACACACAATTGATTTCATAGATTATAAAATAATTCTATTTTTAAAAAATAATTAACAATATAAAGCCTGAAAGAGAAATTTTCGCATACCAAAAGCGATCATAATTGTTATTTTTATTTCGTATTATTAAGATGGTCAAGTATATTAGCAAGTGAAGATATAAGTGAATCAATTTCTTCATTTTTATTGCAATTGGATTGTTTAAATCATATTTTATTAGTGAAATTGACCACAATTGCTCTTTGATACATTTGACATGCTAACACAACAAGAAAATCAAACTCGCTTCAAATCATAGTTAAAAACATTAACAATTCATTAACATAATGAGTAATAAAAGTTAAAGAATGTAAATGTTTATAATTTTTTTATAAAATATGTGAAGGCCTTAAGATTGCACCGAGAGGCAATGCCTTCCACGCAATAGGTATTTTTGGTGCACCAAGCAACCTAGGTGGCCAAATGGCCCTCTTAGGTAGGGGTCCCATGAGGAGGGCTTAATTAGCTCTATGGATTATGATCAAATTTGAAAGAAAAAAGAATAGAGGAGTACTAGTCATTTATTTAGTCATTTTTATGTGTTTGATATTAGTCATTTATTTAGTCATTTAGTTGTGATTTTACCCAATGACCAAATTAGTCATTTATTTTCAAGATACTACTAGTGTTAGTCACATGACTAAATTTTTTTGTCATGTGACTAAAAGTTTTAGTCACGTAGTCATTTATTTTTCAAATTCTACTAGTGTATGGATGTCTAAAGATTTTGTTGAAGTTTCTTTCGCTACAATTATTTTCACCTTTTCATTAGCATAAACAATAGTTTTGTCTCTGTAAATTTCCATAAAGAGGAATTTCCCAACTACATAGGAAAGGTTGGGTGTTTTCACCTAATTCAAATCTTTTCCTTCAAACCTAGCTCCATTCTCAAAAATATCTTCATCATTGTCTAGTTTATTCAGTTTCTTTATTACTATCATCATCATCGAGTGCCAATTTAGACTGATCTTTCAGATTCATTTTTTGCTTTATTCTTGTGGCTCTTAAGGCTTTATCTATAAGTTTAAAAAAAATACCAAGTTGCATAAAGGGATAACCATCTACTAGAAACCTTTGATTATGAAGGGCTTCACTATCTACCTCTATATGAAAGTTTTCTTCTAATACCTTGCTTGATGGTGGCCCTTAGTTTTGGGAAAAAGGCCTTTATGGGTACAAAATTATGACTCCCTAATTTGAATACCCTTACTAAATCCTTCCCCACTCCCTTAATTTGGGAAAGGTTGTCAAACCTCTTGCTTTAGTTTTGGAATCTCTCCTCTTTTGAAAAATATCTAGGTAACCTTATTTCAATTCTTGATATTAAATGAATGACATGTCATTTTAACTTTACAAGGATCCTTATGGGTTTGGATCCATGAAAAAATATACCCTATAAAATACGTTTCAAAATTGGAAATAAGATATGGATTCTACAACTTGATTATGAAGCAATTGCTTTTGGATGTTAAGCCTATTTTTCCACTAGTAATTTAGTCACTAAATGCTTAAAGGTACCCTATTTGAATCAAAATTTTATATCCTAAAGGTAGAAAAATTGTTAGTAAAAAAAGAAGCAAATGCACTTGTGGATGGACTCAAGTTATAAGGATGATAGTTGTTATAACTCTTCTTCTATTTTGACTTCTTTTTTGGCTTCCTCTCTCATAGATGATGTGACCTCGCTTGCTATAATCACCCTAGAAGTTGAGGATTCCTTCAATAAACACTATTAAGCATTCCCCTCCTATTCCATTGGGTTTGATTGTTCCTCCCAAGGAAAGCACTTTAGAAAATACTAATTCTTGGACTAAAGTGGAAAGTAAAAAGAAGCTACCATCCTCAACAAAAAGTGTTTAAATCAACATGAGGATCCTATGTTCTCATGTAGGTAAGGGTTACTCTTCTAGTGATTTTCAAGGGTATCTATGTAGTCATGTAAATTACAACCATGCATAATTTCTTAGCTCCTTGATACATGGGTCTAAAATATAACATCTCTTTATTTAGAGGTGGTAATTTTTGTCACAATATTTTTTATTTTATGGGAGAGGACCCTACCATTCATTCAACTTATAAAAAAATTCATGGTAAAATTTGCATACCCATGTTATTTCCCATTTAGATGTGTGCCTATTTCAAGGAAATATATCAATATAAGTACATATTGACAAATGTCACAATCTTGTCCAAAGTTGGTTTCATTTCCCTATACTTTGCCTATCCCCACTCACACATCCCACATATTTATGCCCCACCTTATCCTTATATGTACACACATTCTTATTCCTTTTCCTAATCCTCAGATTTATTTATACACCTATTATATTATAGACATTATCAATTTAAGTTTGAACATTTACCCATCCAAGGCCATTTCCATAGTCACTTACTTGATCCCCAACATTTTCAAATTCAAATTCAAATTCTAGTTAATTATTTTCTTTCATTATCCCACCTTGACTTGACAATGTACATATTTTTTAAATTTGATGTTATGTACTAGTATTTAAATGCACTTATTCATAATCATTTACTATCTCTCTCATCCTAAAATATTAAATGAGCAATCAATTAAAAAAATGGATTTAGTGCACTAAAAGAAGTAACTAATTTGCATACATAATTATAGGAGGATTTCTTATTGTCTTCAATCTTATGCCTAAGTTTTCTATGCATGACTAGGTAGAATATTCCCCCTTTGGACATAATGACATTTTTTAAAGATACTTACAACTACTAACAATCTCAAATATAAAGAAAGAAAAGAGTAGATAAAGACTAAGTAGATGGTATGCATTGAGTAGGATCAAATCTAGACCCATAAGATAAATCCATAGTTTCCAAGTAGACCCAAACTAGTAAACTTAACCGCAAATAGAGAATATATTTAATATAGAATCATAGGCACTTCATTGATAAATATGCCACATTTTCTAAGGCATATATATTCAAGACCCAAAATATTTATCAAAGATGTCACATTTTTTAGTCAAAAAGTTAAGTGGCCCTCTCCATTAAGTTTACTTTTCATAACTTACAATTTAATTTTAAAATTAAAATTTATTTTCCCTCACAAAGATTAATTTAATTATACTTATTCAATATAATAAAATAAAATTAGTAATTAAATACAAATAATTAATGTCATTAATTATTATTTTTAAATAATTAAAACATATTATATTGATATCCATCACCACACACACACACACACACACACACACACACACACACACACATATATATGAAATGATATGAAAAGAGTTATGAGTGATTGGTGAAAGGGGTCATTCTCACGAAAACAACATAATTTAAATTGACACACATTAAAAACAAGAAATATAGTTGTTATGTAAGTGGCATTATCTCCCACTTGACTCAAATGGAGGGAGAAGTAATTGTAGAGAAATGAATCTATTTTAGATTAAGCTTGAGGAATCTTGAAAAGGGCCTATATGTAATCAAAACAATTAAACGTTAATTGAGATAGAAATTGAAACACGTAAATAGATGTTAAGTGAAAATAAAGAATAAATAAATGTTAGATGATGTGATGTTATGATATCTAAATTTAAAATGGAATAAATGACCTAATTCTAGGCATAGACGTTCATTGATGTGATGTTATTATTATTATTTGTGATGTAACTAATGTGATCTACTATAGAAATTGATTTTTAGTACATATATAGATATTCCTTGGCAATATCTATGCTAGGAAAATAGCATGGTGTTGAAGAGCATTACTGGGAGCTTACTACAAGAGGGTTGAAATATTAAATTTTATTACATTTAAGTTAGACCCCTAGGTTGATTTAACAACAATAAAAAAAGGTATAAAATTAGTAGTGAATGTTGATGAGTTAATTGATATGTTAAATGCAAGTAGACATGTGATGCTCATTGCTCATTGCTCTCCATGATTTTAATTTTATGAATGTTTCAAAGAGTTATGAAGGGTATTATGCTTAACATATATATTACATCTTGTTTAAAATAATTTTGTGTTGGTGTGAAATTTTATAGGTGATGAAATATTTAAGAACTATCCTCATTAATTTACAAATTATTTTGTACAAAAATTTCACATAGTACTATCTTATAATTTAGAGTTCTAACATGGTGTCTTCTTGTTCTTGAATAAACATCACTCTAGGATTTGTGTGAATTTATAACACATTTGAATTAATTTTGAGTGTTATACCTTTAGCACACTTCATTCTAAGATCATATTTTCTCAATCGTTTGTAGTATAAAATAACTCTTTCTTTTACATGGTCAAAAAATTGGGACCCATGTAGATTATTTATTGCAAGAAATCCCCAACCTCAAAAACCAGTTGTCTAGAATCTTTGGGGATAAAGTCCCTAGTAGAAGAAATTTTTCATCAACAATTGGTTGATTGGGACCAACTTGAAACTTCACAAAGTAACCCGTAAAATTGAACAACCAATGTAAAACATTCCAACAATAATAATGGATGTGATGAGAGAAGGATAAAAAGAATATTCACCTACCCTACCAACATAAACATTGATGAGGAAGCTCTAATAAATAATATTTCTCCTTGCATCCTACCTGCTTTTTGAGGTATTAGCTATAGAGGATATATAAAATTTTCTCTTTTAATTTTAGGTTCTTTGTCAAGCATACAACCATAAAATGGATAACCAAAAATGTAGTACCCCTCCGTTTATGCTTATGCTTCCTATTGTTATGTTTTTATACTGCTAGATCTATGATACCTTGTTTGGATATTTTGATTGCTGGTTTTGAGCGATAGTGGATTATTCTGTGACATGATGATACTTTGTATGGTGATTATTGTTTTTTGATATGCTTTGAGTTAGTGTAGATGTTTACTTTCAGTTGATCATTGATATGTACATGTTTATGATGGACTAACTAATAATTTATTTTTTATTAGGTTCTTTGTGAAGTGTATTGGTGTGGAGAATGGAATCAGCATCACTTAAGCTTTAGAATTACCACAGAATATCGTGATTTTCTCTCCACATAGTGTATCTAATCTAAATGCTTTATTATATATATATGTATGCACGTTATTTGCTTGGTTGCAGGAATTTGCAGGTACATGACACCGACTCCACCTGGGTACTCAGGTCTGAGCGTGTCAAGACTCAATGGAAACGTTGATCGGGAGATAGTAGTTTGGTTTACCCTAGTCTAGTCTTTAACCCAGGTCTTAGTACTTTGTCTGTTTTAGTTTAGAGTCATAGGTTTGTATTGTCATTTTCTGTTTGAATAAATTGTTGAAAATTAAATATTGGTTAATTTTAATGTTAGTTTATTGTGCTTTAATTATTGGTATTTAAATTAATGTTTAAATGTGGTAGAAATTTACTTGCTTGATAATTTAATTCATTAATTAGCTTATTTGGTTAAATAGTTGATCTTAAAAAGATTAAACTATTTTAATTAAATAAATAAATTAATTAAATTAAATTATTAAGTGTGTAAATTATATTGCATTTGAAAATTATAAAATAAATAAATAGAAAATAAAATGCATGTAAATTGAAATAATGGTTGTAAAATTTAAATTGAATAAATTAAAATTGCATGCAAATTTGAAATGGAAAATTGCCGTGAAGTGGAGAAGATATTTTCATAACTACTTCTCGACATGTGTGTGAGTGTAATAATTGCATTGGGGTTGTTGAAAATTTGTTACGGAGAGGATATTTTGGATCTTGGGAAATCACAGAGGTTGTGGAATTTCCTCACGGGAAATTATCAAAGCTTTGCAAAAAAAAAATTCTTGTTGTGTGAAAATTTTATTTTCTAAGAGGATTTGTTATTTCCTCTGGGGTTATTGTGCTTAATGAAGCGTAAGGATTTCTCCTATAGGAAGCTTTTATTCTACATGTATTTTTCTTGTTTAATTTGTTTCTCTTCCTTTAAAAAAAAAAATTAATTAGAGAAAAGATTTGTTTTGAATTTCCTGTGTTCTTCTCGGGAATTTCGTAAAGATTTTATTTAAAAGTAGGAAAGATTTATAGAAATTCTTTGCTGTTAAATAATAAAATTTCTGTGTAAATTAATTTCAAAATAGTAGAAAACTTATTGTGAAATTTATTAAACCATAGATGGTTTCATGATAAAATTTATCTGTTTGATATGAAGATCAATTTGGAGATTTATTTTATTAAAAACCTCTGTATTTTTCTAGTTGAAATAATTCTGTTAAAAAAAAAAATCTATATAAATTATACAGAATTCTGATTTTTTATTAAATTATATATATATATTTATTGTTAGATTGATTAAAATATATTTTCATACATTTGAAATTTATATGGAATTCTTTTAAAATTTTCAAGTTTTATTAAAAATGAAAGAGTTGTCGTACAACGGATTTAATCCGAAGTTTTATTAAAATAAATAAATAAATAAAATAAAATTCGTATTTATTTTTATGCGAACGGTGGAGGTTTTTCCCCCAGCCGCCGCTCCCACAAAGAGGCACGGCTACTGTGAGGGCAGCCCCCTCCACAAATTTGTGGAGGTAGCGCTGCCTCACAGGCAGCGCGTCCTCCCATGGATGCCTGCCATGCGCAGAGCATAAAGAAAAAGTTTATTTTTAATTATTGTTTTTATTAACATTTAACAATCCAAAATTTTATATTCCGAATTTTACATGTAAGATATATATATATATGGATTATATTATTTATATATTATTTATTATAAATTTAATATAATATATATATACTTTTATATATAGATAATTAAATTATTTATGTAGTAGAATTTGAGATTAATAAGTTAAAAGGATGAATATGTTTTTGTTATTTTAATTAAGATTTGCATAAAAGAATTAGAATTGTGAATATATGGAAATGCTCATTGTGAATTTGAGAAAATTTTAAGAGCAGATTAAATGAAGTAATTATCTTCATTGTTATTAGATTAGATCTTTTAAATACATTGATTTATATTTATGTTGATTATAAACTGATGCAAATTGGATTTAGAATATCTAAATGATAGATATTTACATTATTATTTTGTCTTTTAATTGTATTTCTTTTTGGGCATATTTGGGAAAGTTTTAAATAAACAAGTCTTCTAGATCAATTTTTACTGTGGGGATTTTGATTGTTAAGTTGAGGTTATGTGTTGGCTAAGTTGTGTACATAATTTTAGCTTGGTACTCGGATACCTAATTTTATGATCATAGATATTGTGGTTTGTCATAAATGGTGTTGAGATTGTCTGTTGTATCATTGTACACTTTGTAAACCTTAGTCAAGAAAACATAGTTTCCCATGTTATGTTTAGGGGAGTGGCTATTTGTAAGGGCCGACACACAAAGTGGTGTCAGGGTAACTTACAAATAGTTAGTAACTCAGTGAAAACTAAAGAACACAGTAGTTAGATCTAAAACACTTAACAAGAAGCTTATGCCTCTCTTATGACTCTTGAGCTTCTTCAGTCATGAGTATAAGATGAGAAGGCCTGGAATGGAAAATTGGTGTCTTGTTCCTTTAAAAGACATTCAATTCCGCAACAGTATGCAATAGGGGCCGGGTTTCGTAAGAGGTTACTAAGGTAACCCAAGGATTGGGGGCCGGAACCTAGGAAGAAACACCAGGGTAACCTTTGCAACGTTGTGATGACACTCCACCTAGAATAACAATTAACCTTGTGTTTGTATTTCAAATCAATTGTCTAAATCTGGAAGCAATGTAACCAATAGATTGTTTGTACTAGTGTCTAGGGTTAGTAGATTAGGTCTAGGTAACCTTATTACTATCTCCTAGCACGGGGAGTGGACCTACGGGTACCACATGGTTGGGTGAACGTGCACCTTACTCCGTTGGGTCCCCAGTTTGATCATGGCATCTAGAGCTTCATGGATGGAGAGCTCGCACTTGGATCTTTTCCGTACTTTCATCATTGTATAATGTAAATCTTGTATTATAAAAACATCCCTCAATGTTGTGAGGTGATCATTTGTAAAATGTAACTATTATTTGAACTACCTCATCAGATGGATGAGTATTGTATAACTATCAAATGCAATGAATGGAAAAACATGTATGTACTTTATGTTATTATGAATGGTATCAAAAATTTCAATGTTATGCAATGTTTAATTTTATGTTATTAATTAATATGTGCAATGCGAAATACTTAAGTCACTTATGGAAAACTCAAAGTAGTGTAACGTCGCTTAGCCTAATGAATGTATGCAACTAATTAACTTAATATTAATACTTTTTAAAAAATTTATTACACCTCTAAAACACAATTTGCAACATTCTTAGGTTATTAAGACGGGCATTACAAAAACTCAAACTATTCCCTTCAATGTTGAAGTACTATACTACACACTGGTTTATGGGATTAAACTATGGGTCTATTAACTCTTGGGAGGAAATAGAAATTGTGTTTCTAGATAAATACCAATATTATTGGTGGGCCAATGGTAAGAATGAGGAGGATTCTTTTAAACAAAAAGAGGATGAGAGTATGGAGGATTTCCTAGATAGATTCATCTTTGCCTTGAAATAGCATGGGGATATAATAAACTTGAAGCTAATCAAAACCATATTTGTAAAAGGCCCTGATGACTTGAATCATGGAGAACCATTGAACTCATGGGGAAGGGAGATGTTTCTAAACTAAGCCTTGCTAAAAAAAATTAACTACCTAGGAACTATTCAAGAACCTAAGGGGGAATAAAAAATCCCAACTTGGTGAGAGGAAGCAATGAGATAGGACAGTTGGGGGAAGAAATAATAAATTTGAAAAATGACTTCCTTATCCAATAATATACTACACTTGATAGAATACAAGCTAAAACCAAAAATACAAAAACCCTTTCCATATAAAACTTGAGGTACAAAAATAAGTACTTATTATGGAGTGCCCATTGGAAAAAATCAATATCTTTCAACTCTGTGGCAAAAATCACCCTATTGACCAATATGAATTGTACTTCACACTATAAAGAATTCAAAGAAAAGGCTCATTTGGTCAAGTAAGAAGTTAATAATATGAGATAATTTGATAAAGGGGAAATTTTCCTTCTAGTCAAACTTCAAATTAGATTTGGCATCCACAATTAAATTGGAATAACAATCACTAGATAGTGCCTTGATCTCACTTGTAAGTGCCATAGCAATGGGGACCTCATTCATGGGGACCCCTATAGTAGACCAATCAGTCCTAGTTGACTCCTTAGTGGCCTAATCAACCATACTAATCATGATATCCTTCAAATTCAACACCCCTATGGAATACCTTGTACAATCAAATATTAACAAGGACCTCCACACATGTAAAATTAGTAATAGTCTTTGTTTCTACCTCCTCAAAATCAATAGTCACTTGACCAAGTGACATAACTTCAACTCCCTGCTTATCTAGTTCCTAAACTTAAGAATAATAGATATGTTACTCTTGTGTATTCTACCATGCAATAAAATGTGCTTGGAATCAATGTCATTCACTATGGAGGTGTGCAACTTAGGTCAATAAAAATATTTCATAAACCATATCAACCCACCAAAGTTGAGATAAAATACATTGAGTATGAAACATTTTCAAACCAAAAAATAGAACCCACTAACTTAGGAATTTGATAACTTTATGAAAAGTTACATAAAATGCCTACCAATGTTGCTCTAGAATATGGATCTAGAGATAAATTTGAGAATATTTTTAGTTTTATTTTGGAGTTACCCTTTGGAACCTCTCTAAAATCATTTTTTGGAGCCTCTTCAAATTTATTTATTTGCATTTCTCTAGATTTTTCTTCTAGAGTTTCTTTAAGACAATCCTCTAGTGCTACTCTAAAGCACTCCTCTAAAAATATTTCATAACCACCCTTTGTAGTAACATCACAATATGTTCTAAATATTTTCCAAGAGCATCCTCTAGAGTTTCTCCATGAGAGACTTATAAATATAGCTCCAAAATCCTCTCCAGATTTAATATCTTCAAATGATTGAATGTTGAGATTTTTTTGTTACAATAAATTAAAGAGATTCTTGAACTAAATAATCTAGTCAAATAATTGTGTATAAGAACCCTAGGAAGGAAAAATAAATAATTAAATATTGTCCATGTTGATATGCATCTATTCGATCTATTTTCCAAAATAATTCTTCCACCTAAGTATGGTGATCCAATCAGCCCTATAATCACAATGTCCATTCCAGGTATGTAAATTAAAATGTACTCATAGATCAGAAGAGATTCTATTAACATCAAGACTATATATGTCATTAAAATTCTCTCTTTAAAACATCTACAACCCACAAACACTAGTTATCCTTCATATGGAAGATCAATTTATTGTCATTCCTAAGGATTTCATTGAAAAACAAATCTTGGGAGTATCCTATGGATTTTTAGGTAATTTAGTCACAAAATATAAAATATAGATACATTTTAGGAAGATCTTGGATGGCAACAATCAATACTCTAATTGATTATAGGTTTGGATGTATGACAATTTCAAATGGTACCAATATTAAGAAACTATCATTATAACCTCCTACCAAGAAACCACTAAATTAGCACAATTATATATAGGTTGATGAACCCATTCAATTTAGTAAGTAGGAAAATTTGGCCTCTTTGGCAATGGCCACAATTAAACAACATATTGATGAGTTGGAAAATAATCTAGATTTTGACAACTAAAAAATAAATAATGAAACCAATCCTAATACAAATGAAGGACTTCAAAACATATTTTTTATTAGATTAGCAAGGAAAGGGCCCTGATCCCATGGTTACAACCAAAATTCAAAATAAGGAAACAACTTGGATAAAACAACACCACTAGCCAACATCAAGAAACATGTCCAGGGTGGCACACAGGCCAAATAACAAAATAGTAACCATAGAACCACGATTCTTAATAAAAAATAAAAAAATACTACTAAAGTAATTTAAACTACAAAGACCATTTATCAGGTCCACCATATACTAGCAAGTTCTAAACCATAACAGAGCTATTTGAAAATAGCAGTTTAGAATATTGAAACATAATGACAAAAAAAGCAAGGCAGTCATAACTAGAAACAAGAAAAAATCCATTACTTGGTTTTTCCAAACAGGTCCTAGTAATCTCCTATAAGTGAGATATACTCACACCAATTAGGTCCCTTGGTCTCATCTAGGTCCTTAAATTCGTTCATCTTTCCCATCTTCTTCAACTTCTTGGTAATCTTGGTTTGACCAAACACCACACCTGCCATAGCTCTACACATTAGGCCATCCATCACCTTCATCAACGTGATTATTTCTTTTTCCATGTCATCCATTTGTACCTGCATGTAGGTCAGCCTGCTTTCCAGATAGTCAATGCTAGAATCATCAACAAGATTAGTTTCATTGGAAATGTTCCCAGTATTAGGGCAGTTAGAGTTTCATTCCTTTGATCTTCTTCAATTTTGATCTCTTCCTCCTCGTTATCTTCTTTCTCCTCCGTAGATTCCTCCTCACCCATGTCATAGGCAGTCTCTTCAAATTCCATCCATCACTTTCTTCGTCAACCTAGGCCTCAAACTCTTCCACCTCCAATTCTTCCTCCTCATGAAAAGTTGCTTTTTGTTTCCCCTTCTTGTCCTGGGAGGCATCCTCAGCAAGGCAAGTAGATCTACGACCACCACTCCCCTAACATAGCTTCTTATCCTCCAATTCCTCAGTTTGCGTACCCTCCTTTTCTTCACTTATGGTGATAACCTCACTTTGTATTTTCAACTCTTTTTTCATTTTCTTAGACTTAGGCAGTTCTAAGAGAAGTGGGGAATGCTTGCGTTTCTCAGCGGTAGCTTTAACCAACTCGAGCTTAATGGATCTTTTAGCATGATTCTTCAAACCCACAAGGGTAGAAGGGTTGGATCTTTTAGTGGTAGGGGAAGAGCTTTGAACAAGGATAATTGAATTTTCTCAAGAAGACAAAAGACACTTTCTCATAGTATTCCATTGTCCTTTTGCCAACTTGATTTTGAGAGATGAGCGTTTCTTTTAGGATATAACCACTTTCCACACACTACAACCCCATAGTCTCCTCAATAAAATAATGATTTAAAAACTACACATTTTCCTCTAATCACCCATGAACCAAACGAATAATGATATTAGCCTTGAATATCAAGAGTAGGTTAACATATCAATAGGAACTTCAACTGTTCAATATCCTATTCAACCACTCTAATACATTGTCCTAGGGATACAAAGATATGAGGGATATCCATCCAAATATTTGTACCCATCACATCTACATTTAGGATGTGATACTGATAATTCAACCATAGTATGACCTCAATATTGCACTACACGATGCAATCAAAATAGAAATTGAGATTTTTTGTAGGTGGGATTCATATACCAAGTTTCATATAGTAATTGGGTCTCACCACTTGTGTTTTTCCTTAAAAAGAATGGAAAATAGATGGTATGTGTAGATTATAGAGAACTTAATAAGGGAACTTATATGGATTAATTTACTTTACCCTTTATTGATCAAGTTCTTGGCAATCTAGTGGGAAAAACCTACTTCGCATTCCCTAATGGGTTCAGTTGGTCTAACCAAACACAATTGGCTTTGGAGGATCAACAGTAAACTATCTTTACATGTCCATGGGGAACCTTCATCTATTGAGAACTTCCTTTTAGAATTTTTAATACACCAACAATGATTTAGAGGGTAGTACTCACTATATTTGTTGAGTTGGTAAGTGACTATGTGGAGGTCTACAAGAATGATTTCACTATCCATGGTAGCACATATGAGGGGGTACTAAATTTTTTTTATGAAGTCTTAAAAATAGTGTGAAGAACACTAATTATCCCTAAGACATGAAAAATATCTCATTATGGTTGAGTAGGTAATTATTCTAGGACATTGGATATCTTTGTTGAAGGCATTAAAGTTGACCACAAGAAAATTAAATTCATTCAGTAGTTAGAAGCACCAAAAAACAAATAAACATATGAAGTTTCTTGGTTCATGCCAGTTACTATAGAGCCCTTTATTGAAAACTTTAGTAAAATTGTGTCTCCAATATTTTCCTTACTCTACAAATATGTTGAGTTTATTTGGACTCCAAAATGCCAAAAATCTTTTGAAACCATTGAAGAAAATTTAACCACTATTCTAGTGTTGTGTGGTCCTAACTGGAGATTATCATTTTACATCTATTTTGATGCTTCAAATGATCTCATAAGTGTAATTTTGGGACAAGAATGTGAGGACAAAGGGACATGTTCTATTTTATTTATTAGCAAGAACTTGACTCCTACATAATGAAACAACACCACAACGAAGTGAGATTTCCTATTATATAATGGTGCATACCATCAATAATTTTTTCTACTATATCATAGGCTATAAGGTGACTACCTACATGGATCACTCAACCATTAAGTATCAAATGAATATACTCCATAGTAAGTTGATAGATAATTAGGTGACTTCTACTACTACAAGAGTTCAATTTGAACACAATAGATAAAATTGGAAAATTTAATCTAGTTGTTGATTCTTATTCAAGATACATCATATAGATGGTGAACAAGAGAAATTTAGGGATGAATTTCCAAATGAACAACTATTCACTATATCCACTCACAGACCTTGGTTCATAAAAATGGCCACTTATCTAGCTATAGGGGAGTTTCCACCACACTTTTTTGTGAAAAATAAAGAAATTAGTTAAGGAAAATATGAATTTTAAATGGATTAATAGTTTTCTTTTCAAATGTGGAACTAATATAATTTTCTGTAGGTGTGTAAGAGTGGATGAAACTTATATTATATTAAGGGCTTGCCATGGTGATTCCACAAGAGGACATTATTCAACAAATAAATCAACTCATAAAATCTTAGGTGTTGGATATTATTAGCCCTCCATGCACAAGGATGTTAAAAGGTATGTCCAAAATTATGATAAATTCTAAATAACAAGAATTCCAACATTGTCCAATAAAATGTGTTTCCAACCTCAAGTGGTTCTAGAGCCATTTTAGAAATAGGGATTATATCTTATTAAACCTTTTGACCCACCATCGAGGGAGAAGGAGTATATTTTAGTTTGTATAGACAATGCCACAAAGTGGGTAGAAGTACATGCACTCAAGTCAGACTGAGAGGAATAAATATTTGTCTTTCAATATAATAGAATATTCCTCAAATCTAGAGCACCAAGATCCATCATCATTGATCAAGGGCCCCAATTCATGTCCAATGTCCTTTTTAATTTCATTGACCACTTCTAGATGTGTCATAAAATTCATTACCATATCACCTATAAGAAAATGGTCAAGTGGAAGTAACTAACCAAGAGTTAGAGAATATCCTGACTAAAATAGTCTTAGTGGGAAGAAACAATTATGTTAAAAAATTGTATAAGTTAGTTTGGTCCTACAACACTGCCTATAAATCAACCATTATTTGTATGCCCTATGAGTTGGTCTTCGACAAGAAACCCATCTTACCTATTGATTTTGCACATTAGACACTCAAGACAATCATGGGCATGTGTTTGGATCTAAACAAAAATTATCAAGAAATGGGTCTACAACTTAATAAATTGGATGAACTTTGATTGGAGGAAATACATCAAATAGAATTGGTGTAGTAGCAAAGGAAGTCATGGCATGACCTCCATATCAAAGAGAAAATTTTAGAATGGAGATTGGAAATTCCTATTTGATTCTAAATATAAGAGCCTAAAAGGAAAACTTTTAGCACATTATTTGGGTCCTCATATAGTTTGAGGGATCTTTAGTTACAATAGAGTTGTACAACTAAAACTAATATATGGAGATACAAGAACACTATTGATAAATGGGCATAGGTTATATTTATATCAAAATATAACCAACAAGGAGGAGTTCATCAAGATGATAAAAAAACAAGCTAAAATTTGTTGTGTGAATTGGATCTTCCCTTTATTTTTAGCAAATTAAGGTACAAGTATTACTTTATATTTAAAAAAAATCTAACTTTAGGAGACTTCCGAATCCATTCAATATGAAAGCATTCAAAAAGATGTTTTTGTATAATGTTTTGTCTAAAAAATACTTTCAATGATGTTTTGGAGTTGTTTGTATTTTATCTTAGAACATGCTTTCAATGATCTTTTACAATTGTTCATGTTTTCCCTAGAAATATAAATTTAACAATGTTTTAGAGTTGTTCCTATTTTCTTTGAAAATTGCCTTTTAATGACATGTCAAATTTGATTTTGATTTCTCTAGAAACATCATTCAATGATGTTCTAGAGTTCATGTTTTCTTTAGAAACAACCTTTTTATGATGTTCCAAAGTTCATTTTTTCTCTAGAAATATCCTTTCAATTATGTTTTTGGAGTTCCTCATTATTATCTTTGGAGAATCCTCTCAACGATGTTCCATAGATGCTCATTGTTTCCTCTAGAACATCCTTTTAATGATATTTTAGAGATTAATGTTTTCTTTGAAGTATCTTTTCAAATATGCTTTTAGATTAATTCATTCCATTCTTCCATATTGTTTCCTTGGTGATGAATCTAAAGCTCTTTTTCTTCATGACACTTCCACCAAATAAATCCAACTCCACTTTTTAATATTTATTACATAAGGTTGAAGAATTTTTCATCAAAAATAATAAAACCAAATCTTCATCATAATTTTGACATATCACAATTTCTACACAACATGGTGGCTCCTACTAATATCGACGATAGTGTCAAGTATGTACATATTTATTCTAAATCAAGTAAGTAATAATTTTTATATATAAATTAATTAAATCATATGACTTTTTCAAAAGGGTGAAAACGATTAACCATGCCATCATGAAATTCCCCTAATTTTGTTATGATTATGGAGAGGCTGGAAAATAATCTAAAATAATGGATAAGGAAAATGGTTATCATAAAAATGTGTGCAACATTTATTGCCAAATTTAAAGTGTCACATTCCATCATGTCACTATCTTGCTCTCTCCACCCTAGAACTACTCCTTTCATTCACATGCAAACTCCCAATATATCTATATAGAGAATTACCCAAGCATTTTGGTTTGTTTTTTTTGTTCTCAAAGCCACATTCTTGCCAAGAAACAAAAACCTTTTTATTATAATAGCTAAATAGATTTATAGGTTTAAGAGAAAGGAAGAACCAAATTCTACCTAAAATTGTTGGAAAAGTAGGAGATGGTAGACATTTTTCATGTAGTAGGATTGCTAAACTTTTTGTACAAATTCAAGGATTATAATATAGATGTTGTGAAAAAATTATGCAAAATTTATTAGATCATTTTATTGTCTATAGTTAGAAGATAAAGGCAAGTAACAAAGTAATATCTCGATTATCTAAAATTGTTGTTGAAGGGATATATGGTTTTAACTCAAAACATATTTCTTATGAAGAAATTATTAAATATTTTTTAAATAATGATGAACCTCTTCCCTAGTTGTTAGTGATAAAGAATGGAGATACTAAATTCATTAACAAGGATACAATTATTGAGCCTTAGAAGTTAGTTATAGTTTTGACAATGAAATTATTTGCTTGTGAAAGCCAATTTGGTACTATAGTGGGGCCAACATTTTGTATGCTTATCCACTTGCACCATGACATTAAAAATATTGTATTGAAGGTTAATTTTCTATCCTATTTGTTTGAGGCCTTCAAATCATGGTAAAAAATAATAATATGGGAACTGAACCCTTAAAGAATCATACTCATTATATTAACATGAAAATATTAGATCTTGACCAATCATACAAGAGATAAAAAGTGTTGAAGATTTTTGGAAAAAATTATTGCTAAAATATAAAAGCAAGAGATGAAATTATTAGGTGAAACCTTTGGAGCTATTGGACATACCACTATAATCACTTCTCGACCAACAACAACTCCTTATGAAATAGGGAAACAAGATCTTAAGGCATGTATACCTCTCATATTGTGACAATACCGCACATATATAGCCCAACATTTAGCTAAAAAAATTCCACTTGAATAGTTAGTAGAGCCCTCTAGTGGTTAGCCCCATGACATATTTTCTATGGAATAATGTCTTCCTATTTAATAGGAGTAGGTTGAATTAGTTTCGCCAAAATAGGAAGGGGAAATAAGGCCATAGGCCAAGAAAAAGAAAAAAGAAAAATAGGTATTGCAAATACCTCCTCCACCTTGGAGGAGTAAGCAATAATTAGCTAAGATGAGCTCCATTTCCATTCAAACACCAGAGTTGTTGTTGTTAGTGCCATCAAATAAATAGCATAATCATCTTCTCACATGTTTACTACTACAAAGTTGGAGAAATAAATAGAAAAGGAATTTGCACCACCTTTGGAGACATCTCACCTTACTTCTCCAAGAATTTATGGTCTTCCTCGAGCACATTGGAATATGCATTGCTAACAAGGCCACTAAAAATTATTCAAGTTCAAGTCCCCCCTCCATAGGATCCTCATCTTACACCTCCAAAAATTCTATATCAAAAATGATTCTTCACCTTTGGAGGAAATGTGCACTAAATAAAAGGAGATATCTTCTAGATAAAATAAGTAGAAGACACAATAGTACCTTTAAAAGATGCACACACTGAATACATTTTGATGGATGAAGTTCTAACTCCTCTTTTGGAGGGATCACTACTAAGGTATCTTGCACTTCCTCAAGAGGATATGCATGTCAATATTTCTTCAAAGCAACATGAATCTCCTCCTCTAGAGATAGGCTCATCTACATAAAAAATTGAGCTACCTCCTTTGGAGGACACAATGACAAAGTGACCTAAATCACCATTTGTGTAAGAGGTAGAGTCTAAAAATTTCCTACAATAAATTCCAACACAAGGGAAGGTGCACATGTCATCTTCGAAGGTCGATCATAGAGAAAAGTCTCTAATTGAATCTCACCAAATGTGACAAGTAATTGGACTATATAGAGATTAACATGCAATTTTTTAACAATGAAAGGAAATAGAGAAGTTAAAAGTATTGCTTGTAGAAAAAAATGCAATTTTTTTAATCTTTGGGAATAATTAAACCACCATTTGAGGTGTCAACACAAATAGATGAGTAAACATTGGAGGATGAAAGTCTACAAGAAACTCTAGCTAAAATGTATGTGAAGATTGAACCCCTCACAAAAAATCTTATGAGCACCCTCAGCCTTTATTGAAAAGATCTGGAAGAATCAAATGGAACTAATAGTTTCCATGATAAAAAATTGAGTTGGAGGAAAATCTATAAGATCTTTGGATACAACCTTCAATAAAAGATGGTTCATAGTGCAAATTCCTAAAGTGCTTTGGAATTAGATATCCCAATGTCATTTCTTAAGGAATATAGGGTTTAAAATTGATAGATTGAAGACTTAGATAGTCATTTCATATTTGAAAAATCATCACTTAAATGAGTCAAAAATAGATTCCTATAGAATTGGTGAGGCCCTTCTAGCTTGTAGGAATCATTCAAGAATATATGACATATTTTTGAACAATTAGGTGTTAAGGTGGAAGTTTCTAAGAATATTCTATGATCTACCTCATGACCCAAATGATGCAAAAAAAAAAATAGAAGCATACAAAATCAGTTCCCCATAACAACAATTTTTTGTGTGATTTTACTATACATAATTTGTTGGTTGAAAGGCATACAAATTTCTTTGTCAACCTATTTATAGGTGAGGTCCAATTGAGATATTTTATAGCTTCCTTGAAAAACTAGGTAAGCATGACAAGAAAGGACCAAGAAATATTATGAGGAAAAGTAAATTTTAGGATTTCTAATAAGGCACCAGTATCATAAGCATCAAGCACTCCTAAAGAAATTTGAAAGAACAATTTAGTATACTATCATGAGGGAAAAATATATGAAGATTTGGAGAGAACCATTCTAGATTTACCCAAATTTTTCCTTCAATCATATGAAGAAAGATATAATACTTAGTCATATTAAAAGATGATAAGTCATTTCACCACAAAATCTCATGTGGTCTCTATTGAGGTCTAAGGTAGCGGCAAGCATGATATACAAATTCAAAGAGGAGTGGATAGGAATAAGGTACATGTTGCCTCTACTTCTTCAACCAATAACCCTAGTCAATGCCACAATGCAAGGGCTTTATTGAGAATTCCAAAAATGGGTAAGTGTAGTGGAAAGAAATAGGGGATATATTGTTGAGCCTAAAAAAATAGACACCACCACACATCTACAATATGATAATAGCAGTAAATTCGAGGACTACAAAAAAAAGTATAAATAGACAACAATAGGTAGGAGAAATTACAAATCCTTAGGCATGGGGGAGTGTGATGAGACGAAATTTAACCTCATCAATTTTGAGATAGAGTACTCTCTTTCCCTATCAAAACCCCTTGTCATGATGAATTAATAGATTGTATGAATTATTAGCTATTTTGAGTAGGATAACCTACATATTTTTGGTTTTCTATTTTATGTTAGGAGTATAAATGCTAACATATTGTTGTGAAAAGATGCATTTTTTATTATTAAAATTAGGTATAAGGAGATAGTGGAATTTTACCCAACTCTAGAAATATTTCTTTGAAAGGATCATGCTAGCTAGAAGGATCAAACTCCTATTTTGATGCATCCATTCCTTATTGCACAACTAGATATTTGGCATGTTACCTTTTCAAAGATAAATAATAGTGCATCATGTCTTGGCTCATTAATGGAAAGAGAGAAAAACTAAATGGGAAATAGAATCCTAATAGGAGTCTTTTTCAAATAATTTCCTTATTTATGCTCACTACATGCTCTGCTTAACAAACCATTTTAGTTATTATTATCTTTTAAATATTTCTATTAAAGATATTAAGAGAAAACTTGCATGATTGGAATGATGTTAAAAATAAATAAAAAATATATGGAATTCAAGATGGAACAATACATATAGATTAAGATAATTGTTAGATAGAATAATGCAACTAAAGTTTAGTTGAATTGTTATGTTTTAAGAAAAGAAATTGTTACTTTTATGTTCTAAAGAAGTTCAATGAATGCAATAGAGTTTTTAACTTCTGTACATTTTATAAATTGTGCACATGATTATATGAGTTCAAGCTCTAATCTCTAGAGAGATGGCCACTCAATTAGAGAAGAAGTACATAATTTCCATAGATGAGTATATTTTTAGTTACTATTGTTACGTGTATCCATGTATGTGGTAGATTAAAATTTGTGTTAAGTGAATCATGCTAGTTGTAATTGTATTTATCTTGTTTCAAGTGTGCCTGCATGTTAGTTTTTATGTTTTATTATTTCTATGTTAGTAATATTTTATTTCCTTAAAAATATTAAAAGTGAAACAAACAAAAATATCAAAAAAATAGAAAAGTTTCTTAAGTTTTTAATTCAATTTTGTTTAGTTAAAATGTTGAATGAAGGATGGAGTGTGAATGTTGGAAAATGGTGCCTCAACTTGCTAGCTTGTATCTTTGTTAAGACTTGGTGGAGTTACCCTTTATTAAGTCCTCATTGTCGGCTGATTGCTGGAGTTGCTAACTTTGGAACTATATCGCGGAGTTTGGAAGTTATAGAATTTTCTGACTGACCGACTTCCTTCGTTGTCACAAGATTGTTGTTTTCTATAACTTTGGAACCTTGT
>VDFB02123927.1:0-40956 GCA_007258455.2 Sequoia sempervirens | reverse complement strand
CACACTCTCGTGCTTTCCTTGCTTGGTATTGTATATCTCTGCAACGATCTCACTGTCATCTCGAAGAAGTTTGAACTCCTCCTAGAAAGCTTTTTTCAATAACCTCCATGTAGCTCTCTGTGCTTGGTCCAATTCCGAGTACCAATCAATGGCACTATCTCTGAGTGTCGCTGGAAACGTCTTTAGCCACTGGTCGGGATCATCCTGCCCGCTGGCTATCCAGATTGTCTCACATGTCTTACAATGCCGTACGGGATCCTCAGAGCCATTCCCCATGAATTTCGGCAACTTTTGCCGATCCGGATGAGCCATCTTTACTGGTTGACCTCCTTGTGTTTTGGACCCGATTGGACTAGTGGATTCCTCGCTACGTCCCTGTGCGTCACCAACACTCTTGGCCACGTACGAGTCACTACCACGTCCTCCGTTAGCATCCTCAACACCGTGGGTCTCCTCAGGATCCCGCCGATGCTCTCTCTGCCCTGGGGTCTTAAGCTCTGGCCTTCCCCTCCTTAACTCTGCGTTGTCGTCCGAGAGGGACAACTCTCGAAGTCGTCTGATGCTACTATTCAATTCATCTTCATTTTCATCGAGGTTATATTTTCCTGCGTGTGGAGTGCTGAAGGGGTCTTCGTCCCTTCCTCCTATCAAACTGTGGTGTGCTCGTTCAATAGATGTGTCTATTCTTGTCAAATTTTCATATGTTCTTTTTATGCTCTGATTTATTTCAATTAAGTCCTCATCTAATTCCTTACCGACTTGCCTTAGTCGTCTTCGCCGATTTTCTTGCTCTTGTAGCCTAAGTGATCGCCGAACTTGTTCTTCCAAAGTCCCGTGCCTGTCAGGTACTCTATTCCTATCTTTGTTCGGCCGTACGGGCATTTATTACTTGTTCAGGCGATCATTTCCGATTGCCGGGAGTACGACGTCGGCTAGTATCTCGTTCTTCTTCCTCACACGCTTGGTTCTGCCTCACAATGTTAGTAACATTTACGCTCAAGCCACGATCTCTTTCTCAAGTCTCAGTGGAGTTACAGTCGAAAATGGCGAGCAAGAACTAGTGCCATTCCGGGAAGGTGTTCACTTGCCGTTTTCACTTCCAACCTATCCTGTATGACTTCCTGTGATTCCTTTATCGTGGGATTCCCTACACACGGTCATGAGTTTAGATTTTCCACAAATAGTCTCAAATCTTCCTGCCAATGAGTCTCCTGCCTCATTAGCATTTGTGTTCTTCCGCCGATTGTAATCAACATAAGTGGATTTTCTATGTCCGCTTCAAACGTTAAATGTTTCTGTCACTTGAATGGATTCTATTCACATTACCATCGCCAAAAACTCTGGTAATGTGCAGAACATAGAATAAAACAGTAAACTGATAGATATCATATTTGAACACCAGAAACTTTATTCATTCTCAGAAATATCATGTACAAAAGAGTATCAGCAGTGATTGACAATAAACATCAGCACCAAAAAGACTCTCTCCCAACTATCCCAATCCGACTACATATAACGCTCGGCGGTGGTTAGATAACCAACCGACACGACGCTTCATAACAACATTAACATTAACATTAATCTGAACATGCTTTCCCGAAAGTACATGACATGTTTTATTTCCACTAACTATTGTTTTATTGACAATTGGCCGACTACGACCATGGCCGACTACAGCCGACAACAAAGTAAAATATCCAACTAACAACTAGTCCCGAGGAGTAACATTATTTATTTATTCTATTTGCTAATTACTATTTAGCAGCTTACAATCTTTGTGGGCCAACCAAAACCAAGAGTATGAATGGAGAGAGATACTTTATGTTGCCGATTGATGATTTCTCAAGAATGACTTAGGTTACATTCTTAAAAGAAAAATCTGAAGCTTTTGAGAAGTTCAAAGCTTTTAAAGAGTTGGTTGAAAATGAAGCAAATACAAAGATAAAATGCCTTAGATCGGATTGTGGAGGTGAATTTACATCAAATGAATTTGAAAATTTCTGCATAGAACATGGGATAAAGAGACAATTTTCTGCAGCAAGAACCCCTTAACAAAATGGGGTTGTAGAAAGAAAGAATAGAACGGTTCAAGAAATGGCAAGAGCAATGCTAAATGAATCAAAGATAGCAGATTCCTCTTGGAGGGAAGCGATCCATACAGCAGTTTACATCTTGAATAGTGCACAAATTAGAGTGAACAATGACAAGACACCCTATGAACTTTGGAAAGGGAGACCAGCAACTGTCAAATATTTCAAGATTTTTGGAAGCAGTTGCTACATTAGAAGACTTGAAGAAGACTTGAGCAAATTTGATGCAAGAGTAGATGAAGGAATCTTTCTTGGTTACTCATCAAAGAGTAAGGCATATAGATGCTACAACAAAAGAACTCACAAAATAGTTGAAAGTGCCAATGTAAGAGTTAATGAAGGAAAGCAATTCAAAGAAGTTGAACAAAGCTATCATTATGTTCAAACCGTAAGTGATGAAGACAAAGAAGATGAGAACCCTAGAGAAGATGAAAATGAGGAGACAAAAGAAGAATCTCCACTAAAGACTCCCATGAAGACACCAAAGACACCTTCTAAGTTTGTGCAAAAGAATCATCCTGAAGAATTGATCCTTCAAGATAGATGTAGATCTACAAGGAAAATGATAAATTATAATGAAGATTGTCATGTACCACTACTATCCAAAGTTGAGCCCAAAACCTTTGAAGAAGCAAGCAAAGACAAATGTTGGATTGGTGCAATGAACGAAGAGTTGGATCAAATAGAGAAAAAATGAAACTTGGGAACTTGTCCCAAGACCAAAAGACAAAAGTGTAATTGGAACAAAATGGCTCTTTAGGAACAAGCTAAATGAAGATGGTCAAGTCACAAGGAACAAAGCATGATTAGTGTGCAAAGGCTATGCTCAAGTTGAAGGAGTGGACTTTGAAGAAACATTGGCACCAGTTGCAAGGATTGAAGCAATTAGAATGTTCCTAGCCTATGCAAGTCACAAGAATTTCAAGGTATATCAAATGGACGTCAAATCTGCTTTTCTCAATGGAGATCTAGAGGAGGAGGTTTATATTGAACAACCTGAAGGATTCCTACTATCAAAACACAAGGATTATGTGTGCAAATTGAAGAAAGCTCTCTATTGGCTCAAACAAGCCCCAAGAGCATGGTACTCTAGACTTGACAAGTACCTCAAAGAACAAGGATTCAAAAGAGGAGATGTGGACAGCAATCTATATATCAAAGAAGAGGATGAACATTTATTGATTGTGGTGGTGTATGTAGATGACATCATTTTTGGTGGTGATATGGACAAAATGTGCAAAGAATTCTCCTCATGTATGCAAAAGGAGTTTGAGATGTCAATATTGGGAGAACTATCTTTCTTCCTTGGGCTACAAATTTCACAATCTAGCAAAGGAATTTTCATCTCTCAAGCCAAATATGTAAAGAAAATATTAAAGAAGTTTAGGATGGAAGATTGCAATCCTGTGAGTACCCCCATGGTTATAGGTTGCAAGCTAAGTAAAGAAGATGAATCTCAAGAAGCCAATCAAACACTTTATAGATCAATGATTGGAAGTTTATTGTATCTAACTGCTACAAGACTAGACATAATGCAAGTTGTTGGAATGGTAGCAAGATTTCAAGCTGCACCTAGAGAAACACATGTTCATGCAGTGAAATGAATATTCAAGTATTTTAAAGGAACTATGGAATATGGTCTATGGTACCCTAGCAGCAAAGATTTCAATCTTGAAGTATTCACAGATGTTGATTGGGCAGGCAATGTAGATGATAGAAAAAGCACAAGTGGAGGAGCCTTCTTTCTTGGAGGGAACTTAGTATCTTGGATGAGCAAAAAGCAAGAATCAGTCTCTCTGTCTATTGCAGAAGCTGAATATATAGCAGCAGCAGCATGTTGCACTCAACTTTTGTGGATGAGGCAAACTTTAAAAGAGATCAAGGTGGAATATAATCATCCTTGACTATCTATTGTGACAACACAAGTGCAATCAACATCTCCAAGAATCCAATGATGCACTCAAGAACCAAGCATATACCTATTAAGTATCACTTTTTAAGAGAGCAAGTGGCAAAAAGAGAAGTGCGTTTGGAATATATAGCTACAAAAGAGAAAATTGCTGATATATTCACCAAACCACTACCAAGGGATGCATTTGAGTATCTAAGGGATAAATTGGGAGTTGTCCCATATCCATCAAATTGATTGGTGGAAGCATACATTCAAGGGGAGCTACACATAATATCTTGTAGCTTCATGGAACCAAAAAAAAGCATTGTTGAAAGACCCCTTGCCATTGATGTCAAAGGGGGAGACACTGGAGATAGGGGTGGTATATTGGAGATAGCAATTGTGCATCTAGAAATAAAAGGTTGCCATCAATGACAAAGGGGGAGAATGTTGAAATATTGCCATCGATGTCAAATAGATGCATACCTAAAACAAGAATGTAATTGATTGTTAAGACAACAATTCGAATTATATTCCAGTTATTAAGAGAACAAGACAAACAATCAGATCAGATATGTGTCTTCACAAAAGCAATGCAAGTCGATATAATAAAGGCGTCTTTGATAAACAAGACAAACAAACAGATCAGATATGTGTCTTCACAAAAGCAATGCAAGTCGATATAATTAAGGCATCTTTGATAAACAAAGTGATTAATGTTTAACTAAAAGACGTGTTCTTCGGATATTTGTCTTCACAAAAGACATATTCTTCAGATATTTGTCTTCACAAAAGACGTGTTCTTCAAATATTTGTCTTCACAAAAGCAATGCCAATCGATATACAAAGAGATTAATGCTTAACTAAAAGACGTGTTCTCTTTTAGATAAAGATGTCTTCAATAGACAAGGACATATTGTTTGGAGTGTCTCTTTCTAAAGTCAGCGACTTAACCAAAAGTCGTGTTATCAGACATAAACCTTCTAATCTGATTTGTTAAGAAAAACACAAACCAATTTCTGAAAAGACATATTTTGATCTTTGTTGAAGAATCATGAAGAATGATAAAGGACATCTCTTTCCCTTGATGTGATGTGAATCAAAAGAGACGTGTTTTAAAAAGGAGAGTTATATCCTCTAAAAAGTGTGACTCATCCTTAAAAGCAGATTTGATCCAAGGAGATTTAATTAGAAGAATTGATTAAGTTAAACAAATCAGATTTTATAAAGTGGTAGTTCTTTCAAAAGGTGTTGTCCCTTCATTAGAAAGTTGCAATCTTTAAACAACTTATATATATGGCATCCATTTCAAGTTTGCAAGTGTGGTTGTGAAGTTTTAGGTTATTCAAGTCAGAAACCCATCTTCCTCTGTGGGCTTAGGGTGAGATTTTTCATCACAAAGACAGATTGGAGGATTGGGAGAGTGCAGATCTGATTGAAATCATTTAGCTTTCATCCATCAAGTCAAGGTTTGGTGCCTTGCATTAGGGGTTGGTGCTCCTTGTAGGTTGTAGCCTACTAAGTCATTTCATTCAAAAATCAAGTCAGTTGGTGCCTACTTCCATTTGTAAAAACATTTCAATTAATTGTATCAACTTGCTTGCATTGATTCATATCATAAGTTGGTGTTGATAAAAGTTGAAGATTGTTTGAAAAGTTAAAAAGTGAAAGATTGTTTTGATTTACTGATTCACCCCCCTCCCCTTCCCCTCAGTAAATCTTTTGTGCTCTTCAAGGTATTGCTGCAATCAGTTTGGAGATCACATTTTTAGTTGTGCAAATTTAATGGTCAAAAGACCAAATTTGGAGAAAATCGATTAGAGGAATCATTGAAGAATATTTTCAGTTTGTGTGGCATCGATTTGGAGAGGAGCATTGACAGATTTATGAAGCAAATTGTTCTCAGTCTTGAGCCGTTTGGTAGTCAGATTTTGTGAGTCATTTGAAAGAGGAAATCATGGCATTTTTGGTTAAGACAAAATGAAGCATATTGTGGAGAGATCACAGCACATTGTGGAATGTTTGCAGCTATTTTGGCATCAATTAGCAGCCAATAATATTTACAAAATTTGCGGATGATCATTGAAGAAGATCACTGCAATTTTGAGAGAGAGTCGTGGCATCCTTGGGCACTGCAATTGGAGAAAAATCGTGGGCAATATATTGGTTATTTGGAAACACAATTTTCAGTTGATGAAGTTCGGTTATTGAAGCGCTATGATACTAGGAAGGAATCGATCATCATTGAAGAGTGCATAGCTGCCATCAATCATCGCTGCCCAGGTTCTTTAGTTGCATTTATTTCAGTTGTAGTTGTCTTTGCATTTCATAGTTGGAGTCATTGTAAGCCAAGACTTGGCAATCAGATTGTAATCTGATTAAAGTCATAGTTGTGTTTACATTACATGCATTGTATCCATTCCTTTCTTGAAGGCAATCAGATTATAGTGGATTTCATTCCAGTTGTAATCAGTTCTTACCAGCAATATTCATCATATAGAAGTTGGGAGTGGTAATCATACTGTGCTCAGATTGCAATAAGATTGTGCATCATATAATAAAGTTGATGAAGTTCGGTTGGCATCAAAGATTGAAGCGCTATGATACTAGGAAGGAATCGATCATCATTGAAGAGTGCATAGCTGCCATCAATCATCGCTGCCCAGGTTCTTTAGTTGCATTTATTTCAGTTGTAGTTGTCTTTGCATTTCATAGTTGGAGTCATTGTAAGCCAAGACTTGGCAATCAGATTGTAATCTGATTAAAGTCATAGTTGTGTTTACATTACATGCATTGTATCCATTCCTTTCTTGAAGGCAATCAGATTATAGTGGATTTCATTCCAGTTGTAATCAGTTCTTACCAGCAATATTCATCATATAGAAGTTGGGAGTGGTAATCATACTGTGCTCAGATTGCAATAAGATTGTGCATCATATAATAAAGGATTCTGGGATGCGTACGATATGCTTGTAAAAATACCTTCTTGCTGTAGGTGATCTTATTGCATAATTAGGTTGCATTGAAAGTGTTTGCTAAAATTCCTATCAGCTGTAGATGCATTTCCAGTCATCTTTCTTGCATTGGAAAATCTCAAAACGACTTGCATTTCATCCATAGAGTGTTAGTAATCATTTAATGCACCATTACATCAATCAAATCAACAAGAAAACACAAGAAGAAAATTATATCAGACCAAAGCAGCATTCAGGACAAATGTTTGACGAAATGTCCAAGGCAGAAAACTGAAAATTTACATCAAAATTTGCCGAGGACATTACAGAATTCCACTTTTGGGAGATGATAATCTCATTCTCTTTCTCCTCAGCCTCTTGCTAAATGAAGTAGACCATTTATTAGATCTTTCTTGAGACATTTATGTCATTCATCTTTGCTAATCTCTTGACTAAAAAACTCTCTCAAGACTTGATCCTATGACCTCCCAAACCTCTACTTCAAACAATTTCAATGAGATTACAAATGATGAATAGTTTGGTAGTGGTTTTGTCAAATCATGGGTGGTGATTTCATTGCCATCATCTGTAATGTCCCCTTCACGAGCATGATCTTTCCAGTGACCGTTGGCCTTTTTCTGGAAACCCGAAGGCTAGTCGGAAGGTAAAATTAGGGTTTCCTATTTTTAAGGATGTCTTTGCTCGGAGTTGGTGGGTTCAATGGCGGATTCTTTCTGGGTTTTCAGAGAGCTTCGCAGTGGTGTGTTCATCTCGGCATTCTGAGCATTTTCCGGAATTTACTATTTTTAGTAAATTCTATTTTTGGCAGTTCAACAGTCGGGTCCAGCATGGTTGACTTCCTATTTCAGTTTGATCTGTTGACTTGCTCTTGTATGGCTTCGGGGCACAATTGGAGAGATAAGTTGAGATATTTAATTAAAGTCACGTTTTAATATTATATTATAACGTTGACCCCCTTGGCCTAGTCTGTTGACTTCAAGTTGTTTTGAAAAGTGGTCTCTTGAGGGTGGCGCCTTCATAAAGGATTATTTCATAATTTTCTAAAGTCAAACCAAGCTCTAAAGTGGACGCCATTATTAAAATATTGAATTTAATTAAAAAGGTCAATATTGAGCTTGAAGGAAAAGGACGCCATTTCTTGAAGGGGATTAGGGTTTTGACTTGAAGAAGAGTTTAGGGTTTCGAGAAGTCAACAGGAAATTATAAAAGGAAGACTTGGTTCATCATTTCAGCATCTTTTATCTACAGGAATGTTATGCTGCCGGATTGGCTTTGGGATTGCTTCGAGGAATGAAGGCCTCCTAGCTCGGGCATCGCTTCTTGCTTGCAATACAGCAACTAGTGGTGATTTAGTCTAGTTTGTGAGTGCATTTAGTTTGTGCATTGTTTTCAGTTATTTGCATTGCTAGATTTGTTTTGGCATGTTCGTGGTTTTCAGCCTATTGCATTATTTAATACAGCAGATTCATGTTTGTAATCGTAAGTCAAAAAATATCAAAAATAAGTGTTCTGGGTGTTGCTCATATCTCTTTGTCTAGGAAGGGCGAATCCTTAGTTCAAGTTTCAGAATTTTTAGTTAAGAATTGAATTTTTAAATGGAGGTCGAACCTTTCAGCCTGGCCGTACCTCTTGAATCTGCTTTGGAATTCGTGTAAATTAAATCAGAAGCTTTTGGGTCAGTCTTAGGGTCTTGTGTTGGTCGCCTATGTCATTAGAGGACATTGCATTTTGTTTCACATGAATTGGGTAACATCTGAGTAAGTTATGAGTAATTCTTCAAGATTGTAGACTGCTGGTTTATGACAAAAAGTGCAGATTTGTATGACAGTCTAAGAAATCTGCATCTTCCTTATCTGGTTGGTGTTGAGATTTCATTGTATACTTTGCAGAAGCTTCCTTTTTGAATGCATCATTTGAAAGAGCATCTTAAGTCTTGATAATTGCAAGCAATGACATCTTTGTAAGCTGGCAGTAGTACTGACCAGTTGTTCCTATTATTGCTCATCGTTATTGTAATACTTATTCTTCCTTCAGTTCTTGTTGTAATAGATAAATCTCCGCCCTATGGTAGCTACTCTCCCATTCTGGGTTAGCAAGCACATTCTGGGTGTTGAGTAGTTTCATCTTTCAGCATTTCTCTTTCAAGCATTGTTATTGTAATCACTCCGTCATATGGTCGCCCCTCACTCCGCATTGGATTGGGTAGCACATACTTGACATCAAGTTCCCTTTCCAGCATCTAGAGTAGAAGATCCTCTGACCAATGCTCGCCATCATCGGCGCCATACTGGTTAGAGTTACAGCATAAGCAGTTTGATTTAGATCCTCTGACCAATGCTCGCCATCATCGGCGCCATACTGGTTAGAGTTGTTTCCGTACGTTTGGGTTTATCTTCTAACCTTAACGGGTACTTGATTGTAACGTTGTAATCTGATAATTGAAAAATCGAAAAAATTGGCTCGGAATATTTCATCATCATGCTAGGCTAGATGGATGGTGTAGCCAAAAAAAGCTGCACCACAATTGCCTTGCCGATTTCCCATCATTCCTTTGGACACAAAAAGCCCTTGTCTATGTGGCAACAACTCAAGACCTATGCTTTCTCTGGAACTTCATGGTCGGGAGTAATTGATGAATACCACAAATTTGTGACCAACATGAGAGTAAATTAATTTTATTTTGGGGCCACCAACACCACCAAACCGCTTTTGACACCAATGACAATATTTTTCCAACAATCTCCCCTTTTATCAATGATGGCAACCCTACAAAGAAATAATCTTGGAATGTAGCAGGACCATACATCTCCCCCTGACTAAAATGCTCCCCCTTACTCTATGCTATACTTCTCCTCCTTTGACATCAATGGCAAAGGCTTTCTGAGGCTGAAAAATAAGACAATGAATAACTCCCCCTAAACGCATGCTTCTTCTGAAGAACTTAGTGACTTGACGAGAGTGATATCACTCCCAATTTCTCCCTCAGGTACTCAAAACTCTCTTTTGGAAGTGGCCTTGTGAAAATGTCTACAATCTGTTCTTTTGTAGCAGCATACTCCAACTTCACTTATTGATCAACCACCTGCCCTCTTAAGAAATGATATTTGATTGAAATATGCTGTCCTAGAGTGCATAATTGGATTCTATGAGATGTTAACTGCACTTGTATTATCACATTATATGGAAATGGGATGATCAAATTCATGATGTCCTTCAAAGTTTGCTTCATCCAAAGGACCTAAGTGCAACAAGAAGTTTCTACAATATACTCCACTTCTATTGTGGATAATGAAATTGAAGCCTAATTCTTACTCAACCATGATACAAGACTGTTACCAAGGAAGAATGCTCCTCCACTAGTACTTTTTTTTGTCATGAACACTACCAACCTAAATCGATATGACAACCCGGAATCCATAGTGCCCTCTAGATATTTGAGTATTCTCTTGACCGCTTGCATGTGAATTTCCTTTGGTGCTGCCTGAAATCATGCCACCAAACCAAATTCTTGCATAATATTAGGTCTTGTAGCTTTCACATATAATAAACTTCCAATCATGGACCTATATAGAGTTTGATTAGCCTCAAGAGATTCATCATCCTTACTCAATTTGCATCTTGTAACAATGGGAGTGCTCACTAGATTGTAGTCCTCCATCCTGAATTTCTTCAACGTCTCCTTAATATGCTTGGTTTGTGAAATAAATATCCCCTTATTCGATTGGGAAATTTGCAACCCAAGGAAGAAAAACAACTCACCAAGCACTGACATATCGAATTCTTTTTGCATGTTCATGGCAAATTCTTGGCACATTTTGTCACTGCTACCTCCAAAAATGATACCATCCACATAGAGAAGGCATGGACCATGAGGAAGCCAGAAACAGTGAGTAGTACTGCCAAAGGGAATAGTTTGATTATTGCAGTGCCCAAGATCGATGAGCATGAATCCATATCATGCTGCCTTGACTTAAAGTGAATCGGGTTTCTAGAATTGGCAGTGCTTGAGGACAAGCAATATTTGGGGGCGGGAGGACTGTCATGTCCCCTCCATCTAGGAGAAATACTAAAATTATTTTAATTTAATAATAGAGATTTTGAACACTAATAAATAATAATATTATATTATAATAATAATAAAAAAATAAATGTAAAACAATAATAAATAAATACTTACTTAACTAAAATCAAAATTAAATTCTGGCACCTAGTTTAGGGCCGACCAATACTGCAAAAATTAAAATAAGTCATCCTATGCTAGATCCTAACACCCCCACAAACAGCTATTTCTTTCACTTCATTTAGTAAACATCAGGATAAGTGAAGATTAGTATGAAATTTGAGAGTCATCTCAAGTGGTGCTAGCTGGACACCAACCTAGCTGCATCTCCCAGGTCAAGAAGAAAACCCTGATTCTAGTTTCCTACTGACTTCCCTTTGTTTACTATCTGTTTGACCTGCAATTTGTCATGTTCATTCAGGAAAAATTGCTGCGAGCTTGAGGCGCCATCAGGGTTATGTCTAATTCAGTAACCTGGCAACCCAGCAACCAAGGATATCATCACATCTGAGGGTACCAGGCCTATTGCCTATCATTAGAGTGTTGTTTCCAGTGTCCCCACCACATCAGGTACTTATTTGTAAGGCGACAAACAAAGAAATCAGCATTTGTTATACCTGGAAGTGATTCTACATGCACAGATCCAGATTAGGGTCACAAATCCTTGCATAGCAGCATCAAGTATGATTACATTAAATGCTCATTTTTGGCGCAAACAGTTAGGTGAACAGGTTTGAGGGTCAACGCGCCTCAAACCCTAGCTTGGGTGTTAACCATTTCCTTCCAGACTAGATTCAACGACCTACAGCTGATCAGGAATGCAGAAATCTGCAATCAGTCCACTCCAATCTTCTGTGTTAAAGGTAGTGATATAGAAAGCAAATCTGGGTATTGTTCAGGCAATGTAACGGCTGCAGGAGTTGTACAGCAGCAAATAATTGATTTTTGAGAGGGCTAGCACCCAGTTTGTCTTTCCTGATACTCAGTAATGAAATGCAGCAGCATTTTAGAGTGACTTGTTGTTTTGTGTTGTCCTAAATTAATAATCTCTTACAAATCTGTAATTTATTGGCTATCATATGCTAGGGTTCTTAACAGTGAATTAACTGTCAACTGTAATCTTGATTGAATCCTAGGACAAACCCTAGGGTTATTTGAGTGTCAGCATTGTCTAATTTTAACAGCAGAATGTGATATCAGAGTTCTTTGTGTTTGCTTATAACTTTTTGGCTAACCTGAAAGCCCTAGACCTAGGGAAAGGAAAATTACATCCTTTCATCTTGGAGGAGGTGGCCTATATCTAGAAACTTGTAGACGAAGACTACTACATAGTTTGAATGTATTTTGTGAACCATGATTAGCCCAAGCAGAACTCCTATGAGATCTGAGTAGTGATTTCCAACCAAGTCTCGTTATCTTGTTGCTTATTCACTAGCAATTATTTCAGAGCCTATGCATTCTATTGACAATCAATTCTATAATAAGTCCTTGATGTTTGCAAAATTCTTGTGTAATCCCAAACATCTTGATGTGATGTGATCCATGCACTACCACACAAGCTCACACCCCAACATCAATCCCTTGCACAATATACTATCTTGTGTGCATCTCCTAGCATCATGCACCACTCACGTAGTGTCAAGATCCATGGCACACAACTGCACACAACATTGCATCACACACCACCCATGTAGTGTTGAAAACCATGTTGCACAACCCTACACATTCACTACATCATGCATCATCCATGTAGAGCCAAGCACACTGTCACACAATCAAAAGAAATCCTACAAATTGTTCACAATTGTTTGCATCATGCATCACATGCACAACACCAAGAGTTGTTGGAGGACAACTTTGATACAACTCTTTTTGAATTATATGCCACATCTAGAGCTATGCATGCTACCACAAAGCCCACACAGTTTAGAGCTTGATGCAAGACCATGCACAAAACCTTAGAACACCATGCAATGTTTCAATTCGTACAACCATTTGGAGCATCTCTTAGAGTTGTTTCATGACAAGACATAGTTACCAATTTGTCCCTAGAAGCCTCCGGGTACGATACGAAACGATTCGAATTTGTGATTCAGATTTGAAATGGTACAAATTCATCCAGGATTCGATTTGGAGCAAGCAGATACGCCAAGGGTAAGATCAGTCTCTGTGGATACGTCCAGGATACGCAAAAAATCGAATCCGAACCGAATCCAATGCGAATTCAACCGCGTGAGCACCCAAGCCACGAAAAAAGTGACTTTTTTTGCAATTTTTAATTATTTTTTTCACTTAAACTTCACTTCTAAATAATAAAATATCGATTTAAACCCTAATATTTGCCTCCAAACACATCAAATAGGTAAAAACACTCTCATTTAAAATTTGTCAATGAAAAACAAGTTTTTTTGCCTCCATTGCTGAACTTTCTCTCTTGCTTGCACAAACTTGAATAGATTTGAAGGCTAATTGTTGGTTGTTCAAAGTTGATTGTTGTGCTAATTCTGCTAATTTTCAAGTGTCCGTCTTCATGTCAAGAAGAAGATCGTAGAGCAAGATTTGTTCAAAAGATGGTTTCCTTTCGAAGTTTTTTTTTTTCTTGCATTTTTTTAGTAAATGAACTATTTTGTTTCTTTGTTTCTTAAAGCTTTTGTTGTTTTGTTCTCATTCTTTTAAGTTTTTTAGTTTCAAATTTCAATACCAAAACTATTTCAATCTGTTTTGCCTTAGGTATTACAATGGCATCCGCTTCTAACTTCCGCAAATTTCAATCTCTGCTTCTTAAAATAAATCTAACCTCCCTTTGGGAACATGTAGAAATGGTTCAACAATGTCCATGGTGAGTACAAGGTTGATTTGTAGTCACTATAAGTTTGATATACTAGCCATACAATGAGTGAAAGGGCATTGGCAAGATCCTTAACTTAGGTACCAAACTCAGTGTTCAGGACCTCCAAGGTGATGGAAACTTACTTCTCCAGAGTGACATAGTGTTGAAATATATTTTAGTGCGAAAAAGCTGAGCAAAAGCAATCTACCTTAAAAATGTTTTCATCCTTGAAGAAAGTTGATCTTTGATCCATGAAACTCTTACACCGCCTTCTTTTTTTCCACCTAAAGTTTTCATCCATTTATGTGGACACCTCAAGAGTAAACTGTATTCCTCTTCAAATAAAAAGATCTATAATGTTGAAGTTTTAAGCTTCTATTTCATAATGAGGCAAGAGAGATTGATCAAGACATATAAGATGTGTCTCAGTGCCAATGGATTGGCATTCTATGATTGTTCATTCACCATATTGGGCAAAAAATGCAGAAATCTATTAATGAGGCTCCAAAGTGTATAAGGGCCCTGTTTTGAGAAGGTGTATTGCACCCACGGGAGGTGAGAAACAAGTGGAAGACTTTGAAGCTCATATGGATTTGGTGAAACTAAATAGGTGACTACCTGGGCCTCCGACATGGAAAGATGCAAAAATCGCCCATTGATCAATGTTATTGTCATGTCCCCTAAAGGGGCAATGATTTTTAGAACAGTGGATTGTGAAGGACAGGTGAAGGATGGTCCATTTATTGCTAGCATCTTTTGCCAAGCTATTGGAGGAGTGGGCCAGCAAAATGTTGTGCAAGTTGTAACCGACAATGCCAAAAATTGTAGGGCTCCTCGGTTATTGGTTGAGGAGAAGTATCCACACATTTTTTGGACACCTTGTGCTGTCCACTCCCTCAATCTAATACTACAAAAAATTGGATCCAAAATTGAGTGGATCAAATAGGTGTATGTTGAGGGCGAAGACATCCAAATGTTTGTCATCAACCACCATATGACAGAAGGTATATTTAGACAATTCTCAAAATTGGAGTTGTTGAAGGTAAGGTAATTCTCAATATTTTAAAAAAAATTATTTTCTTTCAATTTTTAATTTTGATTTTGTAAATTTAAATTATATTTTTATTTTTATTTTGATTTTCAAATAGGTTGTCGATACTGAAATATTCCCCTTAACTTTTTTCCCCAAAATTAGACATACAAACCAACATCAAACCACTGATTAGCGTTAGTTCCAAATGCAAATCAGCATGGAAAGTAACTCTAACCAAGAATGTTCACCAAGATCCCAATGTGGGCGAGGTGATAGCATATGGTCAGAGGATCATTAGGTATAAACTGAACTGAAAGTACAACTCATATGCTGATGCAGGCATCCACAAGCAGTGAGAATACTCCACTTATTTAGTGGGTGAGATTATTAACATATTAAGGCGGCAAGCCAGCCATTAAATCCTCTTTTCCACTTATTTCGTGGGGGGAAAACAGTCCACACAACCACTCATTTTGTGGGGGGAATTTACAATCAAGAAAGATATTTATTCTAAAACTCAACCACTCAATTGTGGGAGTGTAATCAAGTATAAATTGCAGCAATAAAATGAAATAGCCATTAGTACTACTAACTAGCTTTACAATGAATAGAAATAGCTGCAAAATTGCAAATAAGAGAGATAAGCTTCTAAAATGGTCTTTATCCACACTGGCGGTAAACCATTCGGGGGTACTTAATGTGAGAAATAGAAAATAATTGCAGCAATAAAGGACTGGAACAGTACTACTGTTTACAGTCTTACAATATAGAAAGAGAGCTGCAAATTACATCAATATTACAATGTTTTCAAAGCACCAAGATACTGAATGATTCCATGATTAATAGTAGCAATTATTGATGAAGAAAGGACTGGAAATTCAAACTAAAACAAGTCCGATATAAATCTGCAATTTTGGAAATGAATAACCAACAACTATAAGAATTAATTAAATGCTCATAACTCCACCAAAATACCTCCGAATGGCATGAAACAAAGTGCAATGAACCTCTGGGGGATAGGCGCCCATGACAAGATGAAGAAACAACCTCAAAAGTCATCCATTAATTTATGGCACAATTCCCAATGCTCTACAGAGGGTACGGCTCTTGAGAAGGGTGATTTAGCAATAAAAAATCAAAAACTTGGAAATAAATTCCAATCTCTTGTGGAAGGGGTCGCCTTGGGTCTAGAACCACTTTGCAAACATACCCAGAATGATATTTAATTTGCTCAAAAAGCTGTCAACAAAAAACACTTTCAGCCATGATAAACCAGCAACATAAAAAATTGGAAATATCTCACCAAAACTCCACAATAATGCTCAATATGTACTTAATGAGCACACTTTTGTATTCACTCACCTAGAACCATAGTTTCAAAGTCTAAGAGTGAAGTAATTTCAAGGTTAACCCTTTAGCCGTGGATTCTGGATTTCAAACCAGCAGTAATGTTATATTTTTCCCAAAGATCACTCAGTACTTTCCAACAAAGAAGAATATATAAACTTCAACTGGCAACGTGGAAGCAACAAGAGACTCTTCGAATTCCAAGAAGTTGAACTATCAACTTCCCAAAAAGGGGTTACCTCACATTTCATTTTGAAATAATAAAATATTACTGAACTCCTTTAGGCATCCAACTCTTACTTTTGTATAATAAAGCATTTAATAACTATTAATGCAATCATTGACTCTTTAATGACCCCCCCTTTTAAAAACAACATGAAGTGATCATTCCTAGGCGTGGGGGTACAACTCGAGAAATATAAAATGATCATATAAAACTTAATCCATGGAGATAACCAAAGCTAAATCGAAATCAAGGATGGAAAGAAATGATTTGAAATAATTGTCACGATGCTAATGCCAAAATTAGACTTGAGCAAAAATAGCTAATCGGTTATAAATAGTAAGTTCAGCATCAAAATAACAGAAAGTCAAATCGAATATTGAACTGGCCGCTTAGATACATCAGCTAAAAGATAGATTTCATAAAATAGCGAATCGCGAGTAAATAGTAAGTTCTGCATAACAATATCGTAACGCCAACCGAGCAGATTCGAAAGAGAAACCCTAATTTTCCACCCGCTTAGCCTACGGATTTGGGAAAAATAGGCTAAATCCAAATGAAGAGTGAAATAAAATGGGGACATTATAGAGACCCGTTTTGCCTCCAACACAATTGTGTTGAGACGACTTATAAAGGTTCATGAGGCACTTTGTGCCATGGTAATCAGCCCTAATTGGGCCATATGGAGGCAATCTAGCAGTGAAACAGAAAATATGGTCAAGCAAAGGATCCTAGATGATAGTTGGTGGGATCGTGTTGAGTATCTCGTCAATTTCACTGAGCCCATATTGAGCATGATCCGTTACATTGACATGGATAGACCTTGTTTGGGCGAAGTATATGATGGTATCGACTCAATGATTGAGAAGATGAAATCCATCATCAGTGCAAAAGAGGAAGATCCTAAAGAAAAGTTCTTCAAAGAGCTACAAGAAATCATTGTTGATAGATGGAACAAAATGACCTATCTATTGCATCTTCTCGCTTTTGCATTGAGTCCCAAATATTATAGTCCTGAGATACTTTATGCTTCATAGGGAGTTGCTCCATACATGGATGTTGAAGTGGCTCAAGGGTACAAGGCAGCACTTTGTAGACTCTTCAGTGATCGTGACCAATGTGATTGAGTGAGGGCTGAGTTCATGGCTTTTGCTTTCTCCGGTAGTGTTGATCATAATCTTGATGCTCTTTGAGACAAGTACAAGGTGGATGCTCATAGTTGGTGGTACTTCCTTGGGCAAGAATACAAGCACCTCCAACCTATTGCAATAAAAAATTTATCCTAAGTAAGTTTTATATTTTGTAATTTTAATTTATATTTATATTAATTATTAATTAACAATTTTGTTTAGTTAAATTTTGTAACTCAACTATTTTAATAATTTAAATTAATTTGGTCTTAATAGGTTGCTAGTCCATCTTCTTCTGAGAGGAATTGGAGCACATACTCCTTCATCCACTCAATAAAACACAATAAGCTACATTCAAAAAATGCAGAGGACTTGGTGTATGTGCATTCAAACCTACGCCTCCTTACACACAAGCAAAGTTCCTACAAAGGAGACACAAGGAGGTGGGATATTGAGCCAAAGCAGCTTGACTTGGATGCTTCCACAAGTCACTTAGTTGCACTTGATATTGATGATGACTATCAGCCTAAAGCAGCTACTAAGCATGAGAGTGGTAGAGTCAGTGCTAGTGGTAGTGCTTATGCGAGTGCCACTGATGCTATTTTGTGGTTTTGCACAAAATGTAGCATCTAATGAGATGAAGAATTACACACAAGAGTTCAACCATCACAACCACTTAACTCGCATAATAAACCTTTCACTTTCTTGACCTTGAAATATATGTGTAAATATTTGTAACATAAGTTAGAAACCAGGTATACAACCATACATCTCCCTCGAGAGTACGCCATGTACATAATGCATAGGTTAGTATTGTTATCTATCTAGACTCTTGTCTCTTTATTGCTTCTGCATGCATACAACACTTTCAGATGCTCATCTAGAGTGTTGTCCCCCAAACCACCTGGGATCCATATCACAATGCCTTACCTATAATATCACCCATTGACAATAATAAATGCAGATTGCAATAGGACATAGGCAAAATTTCAATCCTAAAGATAATTTGAATTAAAAGAAATCAGTGGATCTTTCAGGAGAAAGAAAGAGGCATTTTTCAAGCATGTAATGAGCTCCTTATCAACCTCTAGGACATCTACAAATTTAAGCATGCCTCAAGGGAAAATGGTTGAAACAAATACAAGTAAAGATATGTAGCATAACCATTTAATATTGATTTTGATTGTGTGGCGAGGGGAAATCTAGGCTAGGAAGTATAAGATACATTTTAGGAAGAACAATAAACTAGAAAATCAAGCTGCTAATTTGGGTATAAGGATTCAAGACAGAATTGGCAGGAATTGGCCGTGTAGTTATATGCTCAAGAAAGATCCTTGGAAGCAAGTAAAAGAAGCTATATACATGGATAGAACCAAAGTTTGAAAACTCGGACTCGGCCTAGACTCGATAGCCCAAAATAGGACTCGAACTTGGGACTCGGCATGGACTTGGCAAAAAACTCGGCTAGGACTCGAAAAAGAAGAAAACTGTAGTTTTACAAAAGAATAAAAATAAATTACTGCAGTTAGAGAACATAAGAGCCTAATTTGATTATCAATTTCTCATAATTCAAATATTACACATGTTATATGATCTTCAAACACTCAATATTTGAAATTTCATCATTCATGCTCATAGTTTCAAATTTTCAAATGAAAAAAACAAACAAAAGACAAGTTTTAAACATTCATACTCATTGTTTCAAGGTGATGCCAAGAGTCCTAAGTTGGGACTAGAGAGTCCGACTCCAGGACTCACGCGAGTCACTCACCAGAACTCAAGAGTCCTAGCCTGGACTTTTCGAGACTCGGCTGGGGAGTCCTTGGTGAGTCGACTCGGCAAGCCCTAGGATTCACAAGTCCCAAGAGTCTTTTCCAGGACTCACAGAGTCCTCAAACTATGGATAGAACACCTCCAGCATCAGAAACAATGGCCAGAAATCCAAACATTAATGAATGCAGGCAAATGATGGAAGATCAGTTTGACTTCTCCCAGTGGAAGGTTTAGGGGGGTCCAAAGAGAATCAGTTTAATGATTAGTACTAAGCAGCCATCTCAAAGAGATGACAATTTAATATCCGCAAATAGTTCGAAGCATAATGTCTCTCTTGTAGTTGCCCCTCAGCTTTTGTGTACAAGTACATCAGATCTTTTGTAAATTTCAAGGGTTCTGTGTCAGTGTAGTATTGTTAAATTTTTTGTAAGATGCTTTGTAGATGAGTAAATGGGACCCAGACAAAGTGGCTCTCAAAGTCATGGTACATGGAGAACAACCTTATGTGTTAAAATAAGTTTTTACTTTCATCTAACCAATATCAGAAATTATATTTTAGCTTTCACGCTCTAAAAGTCATCAGTCCACAAAACTAATACACTCTATCTGGTAAAATCTTGTATTTCACTCTGGGACAGAAGATTCTCCAAATATTCATAACTCTCGGTACTAACATCATTAAATAAGGAAGCACAATTGGCACGTGATCTGAAATCTCCAATCTGCCCTAAATTAACACCATGCTAATATGATAATTATATCTCTTGTAAGTAACAGAAGCAGTTCAACAGCCTACTTCATACATATGAGTCAAAAAATTACCATACACTGAATCAACAAAAGGAAAAGTTTTAGCACAAATTATATTTAACATGAAATGAATATTTAAAAAGTAATTCGAAGGGAAATGCAAAACTCATTTAAGCATGTGGCAGGTTAAAAAAATAAACGTGCTCAAAATACATATTGATGTTCACTCCAATAAACTTAATTGGCTGCATACACTATTGAAAACTAAGATATGCTCTGTGCCCATATAGGTAACTATTAGGTAATTCAAAAACATGGGGCAGCTACAAAACTTAAATGACAAAATGATCACTATGGAAAAACAACTAACAGAGATTGGAATCCTAGAGAACTTATAGAAAACAATGATAGAAATTTATTTTTATGGCAATATGGGCCATTAGAAAAGTTAGAGCCAGAGCTTCCTCTAGGCTGAAGGAAGGAATGTCATGAGGAAGGTAAAGCGCATACAAATGGACCCTATCTCAAATAAATAAAAACATCAGATCATTCTTAGAGTCAATAGAAAAGTTGTTCCTAAGATTAGAATGTCACAAAAACATCAAAAGCCAAGGTATGTGTCTTGCTCAAAAACTGTTCATCAATGCAAAAAACAGACTTATGTATAACTGTGGCAATTGACATAAAATGTCTAATCCCTCACATAGACCATGCACACGAAGTAATCACTTGCACAGCTTATGCACACATTGCAGATAGGTCCAGTGAAAAACATCAAACCCTAACTTCTCTCTCTCTCTCTCTCTCTCACACACACACACACACGCGTGTCAAGAGATCGGGATAGTTATCGACTTACATAAATAGCTTTGGCTAAAGCTGCATGATGATGTTTTATTAATGTAACTGTGCGTTTGTACATGTCATTAAGCAGCTTTTCAGCCCTGTAGTTGATGTCATCATCCAGGTTATAGTTAAGTGATTCTTCGTGGAAAAAATAGTCTGAATATAGTGAACCTTCAAACTCAGTTTGTGGACCAGTAATGCCTGGAGGACGTGCCCATGGAGTTCCTTCTGCATGAACAGTCAGAGTCGTCTCCAAGTTCCATCTGTGTGAAGAGGAGAAGTTTAGTTCGTAACTTAATGTCATGTTGTTCATCAAACAATAACAGAAATAGTGAACATCAAGTGAAGTTCCCTTCAACGTCAACAAGTTCTTACACAGAAACAATTTTGTGAGCAAGCCAAGATGCATCTGGAAGGTATTCTAATGACAGTGTTGATGTATCACGTCCATACATCACCTCTTCAGCCGCCCTACCTCCAAGCAGTACCTGGATAAGTATTGTAAACACCTCATAATCTCTATACAGCTATACAGATAGAATAACAATTCATTTTAGTGCCCATATAACTAGTATGCATGCAATTTCTTTAAGATGTTAAGATGGTAGTAGGAAGTCAAACCTGAAGTCGATGCAGAAGTTGAGGTCGTTTCTCAAAAATATAAAGCTCATTATCTTCAAACCTGGTAAAAATTGTCCGTGAAAGAGTCTGCATGCAACAAAAGATAATGAAGCATCAAACAGACTCGTTTAGATATTGACATCAAACACTCAGTACTTTCACTCTTACAGAAGATATAGCTGTACAGGAAAGCATGATCAATTTCAGAAAAGGATCAAGAGAACTCAATATCCTTTTTGAGGCTCAGGGGTTGCAAACATTTAACAAATCATGAGCTCAGTAATTAGAAAACTATCAGCTAGAAAAAAAATTCAATCAGGACTAAGAAAATCAATCTAATCCTGATGAAATTCTGGTATAAAGAAAACATACATCACGGGGAACCATAGATATACGAATACAGTATTCAACGTTGGCATTCTCAAGCTGCCGCAACAAATGTGACGTCAATGCCAATCCAACTTCAGCTGCTGCCCTCCTTAATGGATATGCCAATTTTACCTTTCGTTCTGGCCCCACAGTAAGTCTGTCAACTGCCATGTCCATGTCATATTGAACAATTGAATCATGGCCATGTCTAATTGACATCATTGCAGCTTCCTGAAGAAGCTGTGCAAGTCTTGCACCCGTCCATCCTAATTCAAGAAGAAATTTTCAGTTTAATTTGTAATTTCTGCATGCAATGCAGGTACCTCAAAATTGAATAAATAAGAAAATAGAATGGACTAACTGCTCTACCTGGGGGATATATATATATATATACATATATATATATATATATATATATATATATATATATATATCAAAATCACAAGAACTTGTAAATTTATAAAGTGTCGACAAAACAGAAGTTCAAGATCAATCTAAACAAATAAATTTTAAGGCTTATTGATTGATAATGAAAGGTATGATTAGTTGTTATAAAAACGGTGGATCAGGTAAGATAAGCATTATTTCTCTGAAAGAATAAACTGCAGGTCTGAAATACATCCATTGCAGGTTAACACAGCCATTGTAGAATCATTAAAACACCTTCTGCACCATCAGAGAGCACTACCCAACGCTGTCCAGTAGTAGCCTACACCTCCAGTGCCACCAATCAGCAACAAAGGGTCAGGTAAGATTAGCAAATCATGCCCAGCAACCCATACAACAATCAACCAGGTCCAATATATCAAATAACACAGCTGTTGCAGATCTAACAGACCATGTAATTCATTCAAAGTACCTTCAAATCAGTCAATATCTCTCCAAACATCAAACACATGCAACAGGATTACTCAACACCACCAAACTACACTCCAAAGCTCAGTGGAAGCATAAAACACGAATCTGGAAGTGAAAAACAGTCATTGCAGGTCTCTGTAAATAGCAGGTTCACCACCATTAATGGCTTCATATCAGCATGAAATCCAAAAACTCCAACATATAACACCTTGAGAAGCAACCAGCAAGTATTGGTGCCCCCAACCAGCAAGAAGTATGATTGTAAACTCAAACACTTGGCTCCTAGCAAACTCCACGCCCTTCCAGGCAAATGTACAGCCTCCTAGAAATGGTACGGCCTCCTAGAAATGGTATGGCCTTCTTAAATCTGCATACTTATGCCTTGAAGCATAGATGGTAGACTCACCGAAAACTCGGCAAGTAACTAAGTACTCGCCGAGCCAAACGGCCACCGAGTTTTCCCAAGGTTTCCTCACTGCTCAGACTCAGCAAGTTTTTGTCAAGTACTCGCCAATTTTTTCACAAGTACTTTCCAAAATCTCAGCGAGTTTGACAAAAATACTTGCCAAATACATCAACGCCCCTCAAACTTTCTCACATAGCACTTGGAGAGCAAATATTCTTCATAAAAATGTGTCAAATACCTAATTTCTCCCTTAAGTGATAAAATTGTGAAATAGTGTACCACAAGAAGTTTTATGTGGTGTCAAATACCCCATTGAGATCTCCACTCCTAGACCCCACTACAAAATGGATCTCTTCTCATATAAGAAATTTGATTACAATGAAAGGATTTGGGATTGGAGATTGGAATCCACAACTTAGAAAATTATCTTTATCACTATCATAATATCATTAATTCTCCCCAAGTTTTCACTACACTACAACAGTGTGCAAAGATTAGAACCTCTCCCTAAGTTTTATACTCAATTTGTATTCAGGTAATTGCCAGGTAACTAATGTATCAGGATTTTGCATGATGATGCAATTTTATATTCAATTTGTATTCAAATGAATCAAGTTCAATAGAAAACACTTTTGTACTCATTTATGGACTCATTGGATACATCTTGTCAATGAATTTTGCCAAAAAAATGTATTTCTAAAGTAATTTAAGTCATTGAGTTTTCTACCGAGTTTTTGCCAAGTTTTCGTCAAGTCAAAATTTTTGGGCCAGCCGAGTTTTGCCAAGTCCAAGTTTTCCAACTATGCCTTCAAGCTGCATGGCTAGCATCAAAAATTGCCACCAACAAAATAACAATCACATGAGTCCTTTGAAACCCTAACAATGAAAGCCCAGATGTATAGTCCCAGCAAATGGAATTTTCCAATCGCCCTCCAAGGAACTACAAAATATTTGTCAAAAACCTCAACAAGTCTCTACAAGATGAATATCATTCAAACCCCAAAATCCTTGTAGCTAAAACACATGAAAAACCTTCAACATGAAACCCTAAACTAGAAAACACAATTCAACATAATGGTGATTCCTAAGATCACTCAAACCTAACTAGAGGTTGTCTTTCAAATCTAAAACTAGCAATCAAATGAGAGGTTTTGTCCTCAAACAATCCTACGAAGAACATGCAGGTTCACTCTAGGATGATTATAGCATAACCAATTTTCAACATGGTGGAGCCTCTAAATTTTGAAAATTTTGTGTTGGTCCCTTGCCTTGTCATTATCCACTACATCTGTGCCCTAGGGTTGGGTTTAGGGTTTTGGTTGAAAAGCCATCGTTTCAAATTTCATGATCTTCCACCCTAGGCATTCTATTCCTTCGTTGATTTGCTATACCCAATTGCAAGTCATTTGAGTCACGACTTAAGCCATCAGAAGCGTGATGTCACTGGCCCCTTGGTCTAGGTTTGTCGGTCATCACATGTTATACCATCGCCTTAATATTTCCTAAGTTGGGCAAAATAATTCCCATTAAAGTGACTTAAGTCTTAAGTCCTTAATCGCATGGGTTTTGGTCCCATCAACCTAGTCGGCCCCCTTTTTATGACTAACTTTTTCCGCATGTGCAGATTTGTCGACGATTGGATTTGAGGATTTGATCCTAACCATTCCCTGATTCCCTGAATGAATAAAATAATGGTTTCCAAAAGGCAACGGGGCTAGCGGGGCTGAAGACATGTGGACAGTTACAACCGTGGGACCCAATTTCCACTTACATATCCAGTGCTATATGATTTGAACCGACGGTCGAGATGTGTTGTGAGATTTTAATCTCAACCGTTCCCCGCTAGCCCGCAAGGGACCCACTGGCAAAGTTTATCAAGCAGCAAGGCTAGCGGGTGACCGACACATGCATTCTTTCGTCGCTTGGAAAGAAGGTGGAGCCCGTAGAATGAACAAGTCAACACTCCAGGTGGCAAAATATTATTGGCAAGAAATGAGTTTTGAAAGGCGACAAAAATTCAAACTTTGTTAAATCAATCTAAGTCGTCCAACGTGCCATCTCACAAATCAATCGACGACTGACATTCAAAATTGAAGATGTGGCTATGGGAGCCATTTTGCTTTGCGCAAGCGAGCAGTAATGCTAGAAAGGACATACAAAGCTACCCAAATCCGATCCTAAGACACATAAAAGATTGCTTTTTCACGTAATTGAAGATTACAAACAAGTTTTAATGCATCCAGGAGATCAAGAGATCGAGGTGAGTGTTCCAAAGTTCAAGGCAATCAAAAGTAGGGTTTTCTTCAAGCGTAAAAGCCGTAAGTGAAAACAAAAGCCATTCTCTGTATTTTCTTTAAATTGCCTTGGATGAGGGTAGATGTTTGTTATATCATTCTGTCAATTATTCTGCATACTGTTAAGTTGTTTTTTTTAGTGTTTTGAGCTTCTTATAAGGTTCAAAGTTCTATCAAACCTGTTGAATTTGTGCTTTTGAGTCGTGCCCTAGGTTTTAAACAAAAAGGCTAGGTCTTGAACCTCTCCATTGTCGAAACCCTAGATTAATTAGAATCTACCTATTACCAATGGCTCCCAAGACTCAAGTTTCAGGTTCTAAACCCGCACGAAGACCTTTTTCCCAAGATATCATTGACCAATTGAAACAATCAACCAGCAAAAGGGTCAAGGGAACAACTCTTTTTCAAGGCCACAACTCTTTTTCAAGGCCCTAAGATTAAAGAAGGGTTAATTGACAAATAATGCTATATCAAGGATGTCGATGTGCCATACACAAGGTGGAAAATGTTCCAAAATTGGTTTGGAAACAGAAATTGTGGAGTTCTTGTTTGCAACCCCTGGAGATTGGATATAGGGAAGTTAGTGGTGCCAAATGTATACATGGATGTGGATTTACTAAAGGATATAGCTATGAGGTACGATCCTGTTGTTTACTCCACCAATGGTAATTCAATACGCTATAGAAGTAAACTAGAAACACAATATCATTGAGTATGTAAAAGCATTCATAAAACAAATGTATATGAAGCATTGCAGTCTTTATTCATGTACTTCCAGTATTACATTATCATATCAACATACTCCTCCGGACTATGAACCATACAGCAACATAAATAGTTAACCGGCGTCGGTTGAGAGCACCAACCGTCGGCAACTGACAAGTACCAACTAATCTCAAGTGCTAACAAATCCCGAGTGCTAACTAATCCCGAGTGCTAACTAGTCTCGAGTGCTAACTAGTCCCGAGGACTAAATCCCAGACAAAACATTATTTATTTATTCCATTTGCTAATTAACTATTTAGCGGATTACATCATCCCCCCCCAAGAAAAACTCATCTTCCTAGACGACAAATACAATACTGGGAGATTAATACATAAAATTTCAGTGGGAAGAGGGTTGAGAGGACGTCCCTGGTGGCTGGGGAACTGATGAAGTGGTAGCCGGAGTGGTCAGCTGTCATAGTCGGTACACCTCCTCTGTACGCTGCTGAAGGTGACGAGGGGCCTTCAATTCCTTCTCTCGAGTGGTCTTGACCAGGTGCACTGCCTCCTTCAAGTTTTTATTGACCCTCTCCAGTTCTGTCTTTGGCCCATCTCCTCCTCAAGCGCTTTCATCCTCCTCTCCATACCCTGAATGCTTGAATCCTGAGCGATCACTTCCAGCTTCTCCTTCTCCAACAAGTGAGTGAGCTCTTGTAGTTGTTTCTCAAAGGATTCTGCCTTGACCTGTATTTTACGGGAAAGGGTGATGGCTTGATCCGCTTTCCTCGTCATTTTGCTTAGATGGATCTCATACTCTCAGTAGGCTAGAAATAATGACCTATTTGTTGTCATCTCAAATAACTGTGCCACCAGCTTGTCGTCTTTACCATGCAAAACTGGCCTCTTCAGAAACCAAGCAGCCATCATTTCTGGTGGCTTCTTCGCCAACCAATCACCAGTAAATATCTTGTCAAACTCTCTACCACTCCCTGAGTTCATGAACTGAATGATCCTTCGTGCCTCCAAAAAGGCTATGGGCGAGTAGTTCCGGTGTGTTGATGAGTGTTTTGTGACACACCCAACACCTTTAGGAATAAAAAAAAGAATGCCCAAAGGCAGCTTTATCCTCTCTTGAAAAATTACCTCTTATGCTAAGATTGCCAGAAAGATCATACGGTAATTCCAATGTTCCGGTTTGGGGGATGGACAAGCTCAATGGATGATGTGATATGCTGGTTTCACAAAGGGACCTTGAAATGAGGAACTTACTCAAAGTAGGGAGTTGGATTGATGTAACGTTGAACGCTCTTATGTTTTTTGGATTTTCAGTTTAGGATAAAATAAATAAGAAAAAGGATGAGGGTAAGGAACTAGATTTATGCAGAACTAATCCTATGAACTTCGGAGACAAATGCTGGATAATGGAATTTAAACCAATCTTTGCTTCGCCAAGCACGGCACTACAACTAGACAAAGACGGTGCAATCTTCAAGGGTTTACGAAAGATATCCTATTACACTATATCACCATCAATTCGACCAATGCATATAGATAATAGAACTCAAATTAAGCAATTTTAATGTTCAGACTAACCTTACACATCAAATTGAAAATCATCCAATTGAAAAAGGTATGAACTAATTCCACTTTCCAACACTATCAATCTTTCATTCATCTAAAATACTTGAAAACAAATTTACTCTATTTTGAAGAAATCAATGAAACCATGCGGGCTCATAGAAATAATAAATGCTCAACTCTGAATCCACTTATTATTTAAACAGCAATATTGCAACAATCTCATCAGTCTCTCCCTGAATAAATGAAATGAATGGGGTTTATATAGGCACCCCAATTACAAAGCAATGGCCAAGATTAAATTTGAAATCAACGGCCAAGATCAAATTTGATAAACCCTAACCCTAAAAGCATAACAAACTCAAAGACACATGGCACAAGCAGAACACGCCATTTGGAGCATGGAAAATGGTGACACCTTGCACTTCATTCGAGCAAGTGGGAATCCAGAATGCAATTCCCTTTGGATCGCTCCCTAGCTGCAAATGCAAGAAATTTGGCTAACACAGAATCAAGTTCCTCCATTGAGATATTCGGCACAGAATCCAGTTGCATTCCAATCACGTCCAAGGTCTCCAGGCACTGAGTAAAAGTTCCTTCCCATCTAGCCTCCTGCTTCTGAAAGTTCTCCATGAAGGTCAAAAGGGAAGACATATCATCAAGCTGATTCTCTGTAATAATTTGCACTTCCTTGAAGTAAATGCTCATCACACTTTTCTTCAATCCTTCTAAGTCTATGCCATTCGTATCATGATGTTCTTGTCCTGTTAATCCTTCAAGAGAAGTGAGGATTTTGAACTGAATTTTCTCAATCGTGCTCCGTATAGCAGCACATTCTTCTTTTATTCCATCATATGTCTTCTTTTTGGCCAATAAGGAATAATACCACCTGCTGAAATCATACGAGGCTCCTTCTTCGACAACACCTTCCTGGATCAAAATTTGCAAGGAAACTTCTTTTAGAACCCTCAAACGAGGTATCACTTTGTCCTGTACATACTGGAAATCTTCCCAATGGTCCTCAACTTGACTCACTTCAGTTATCAGCAGTGCAGATCTGTCATAAGTTTGGGCGCACTTCTCCAAGAATTGCTCCATTTGTTTTGAAATATTGGTAACCCAACTCCTGGTTGCTTGACTCGTAATCCTCATAGCCTCAAGGACATCAACGGACTCCGGAGTAAGAGATGACGGTGGAATAAAGGCTGCATTTTCCTGACGCAAAGGGGCTGTTAGCTGCTGAATGAACTCTATCAGCCTTAGATTTTCTAATTCCAACCTTTCCTTCTTCTCTTCTGTTTTATCAAACTTCTCCCTGATGGCTTTGGAAGTGTCTGCCAACTCATGGAAATCCTGATCTATTGTCGTTGGCCCAATGTCCAATGTTGTAACTTCGTAATCCATAGGAGCAATCTGATCTCTTAGCTTGTCAACTTTCGGGACTGCCACCTGCAAGATCCTGGATCCTGTATCATTCCTGGTAATCTGAGAATATTTCTTAGGCCTCTTTGGCGTTTTAGCCTTGCCAATCCTTTCTAGGAAGTCCTGTATGCTCTCAACTGGTTGAACTTCATCCAGTGGTCTGGACTTCTTCTTCAAACTTTCAGTTAGCCAATCCGGGATTGTGGATAATTCCATACCATCTTCTAACTGAACATCATCATTAATTCCCTTAAGAGCAGAAATTACCTCATCTCCTAGTTCTTCATTGTCCTCAAGGATCTCAGTATCTCCTGCACCTTCAATCATCAAAGTATCATTTCCTTCCAAACACTCCGTGGAGGCTTGATTTTGGAAAGAATCTACCTGTTCTAACTCTTGAAACTGAATTTCTTGCTCATAGCTTGGCTCGATATCAACAATGGATACATTTTCGATTACTCCAATTGACAAAGTCCTTGAAGATGAGGGATTTTCAGTCACCTTTTGCTTCTTACTTTCCAATTCCTCATTAGCTGACTCCTTTTCCTCTAGTTGAAGGTTTCCACTTACTACCTTCCTCTTGCTGGGATATGCAGATTCATCAGGATTTTCGCCAATTGCTTCCTCCTGGCCATCCTTATTGTTCAATGTGGCGTAAGTAAGAGAAATTCCTTCCTTCCTCAACTTGCTGATCTGACCATCAACCCATTCCCTTGAGTAAGCAAAAATGTCCTTCATCAATGTGTTCAAATTGGCCATCTCAGGTTGTGTCCAGTTAGGCAATAAAATAGGCTTATCTTTTTCTTGTTCAAACTGAGGGTGAATGTAGTCCCCGTTGTCTTTCACTTGGTCAGGTATAGGAAACAAATCGCACCTTTTCACAAGTTCAACTGGAATTCTTGACCAAGCCTTCTTCCTTACTCCATACTCGTCCATCAGGTTAGACCAGTAATCTTCGATCTGCATAACATGAAGGGACTTCTTCCCGTGCATTCTCAGGTATGGGTCATAATCGGACCTTGGATTATAGGTGCTGAATTTGTAAAATTGCAACTCTACCCCTGCTGTTTTGGCTGACTGTAACGAAGGACAGACTTCTAGCATTTTTCCAATTGCAACCGGAAAATCCACTCCTTGTTTGTTCTTCTTCGCCTGAATGGAGTCTACACATGCTAGTTGCCTTGCTACCTCAAGCATAACAATTTTGTCTGTTGGGTATCGAGGAAGTCTGTACGGAGCATCAGAGAATCCATGAATTCTTATATAAGTAAATGTCGGAAACTGGATAAACCAAGACCCGATCTTGTCAAGCATTGCCATAGCTTCTTTAGATAGCCTTCTCTGCACTGTTCCTTGAAGAACTCGTGTGATGTACATGAGGAAGGCGTCATTTGTTATTTTGAAGTTGTCCCTGTAATGCAGTTGGAGCTGCGGGTAACAATCATATGATTTGAGTTGATCTTTCCGAAGTCCCACTTCGCCTTTACAAATCAGTCCTCTGTACTTAGTGAATCTTGCCAGAATATAAACCACATAAGAACTCATGTAAAAGGTTTTAGTTTTTTCAAGGTTTCTCAACTGGGAATCGATATTATCACTTATTAACTTGGCCCAATTTACAGCCTCCATTCCCAATACGATTTCCTCCACGTATGAAAACATCCATACCTCAAAGAAGGCTCCCTGAGACGTTCCCATAACTCTGTTCAGCATGTGAATCATATCACTGTATTCTATCTTAAAATCTGTGCAAATTAGTCTCTTTGGCAACTTGGAGCGATGCCTTTTGGGTTCTTTAATCCAGTTGGAATTGATGATGTCCAAACAGGATTCCTTGGCTTGATCGAACATGGCCTGTGATTCTTGCTGAGTCCTGTTCAACATTTTCCGGCGATGGGGAATACCAAATACTTCCCTGATTGAATCCTCTGTGAAATAGGCCAAGGTGATTCCATTCGGAGTTTTAATTGATCTTGTTTGAGGATTGTACCTTCTGGCGCATTCAACCATTAACTCATTGCACTGAACCGCAGGCGGAAATCCTGCTGCTTGATGGAGTCCAGACTTAACAATATTTGAGGCGATAGGTGTAGGCATTTCGTTTTCTGTGCCAAACATCCTTCTCTTGTGCTGAATCGCATTAAATTGTTCAAAGTTTGTATCTGTCACTTTTCTCCACTTCGAGGACAACTGGGATTCTGGATAAAATTCCTTCAGGACTTCCTTGACTTGAGCTTTTCTGACTCCACCTCCCACGTTCTTTGGAGAAGACATTGCGCCTGTAAGAAACTCGAAGTTAGAGAATTTTTAAATAAATTTGCAAAAAGGCGATTTCTTGGCTGGAGAAATTTTAAAAAATTAATTAAAAATCCATAACTAGATTAAAGGCTGCATGAAGAATAAATTCTTAAATAAAATCGATTTGCCTTTATTATTTTCAAAAGCATTCATGGAATTTTAAATAATCTTTTGGATTTTTAAAGGTTTATACTGAAGTTTTCTCCAATCTTTAATGAAAAAATCCAATTCCCTTCTCAAAATCGCCAAAGATAACCTGCAGTTGTTTGAAGAAAATCTGGAAATGAAGAGAAAAAATCCAATTCAATGTTCTGGAACTCAAGAAAATCCACTTGCAGTTGAAAAAAAACGTCTTTTCTTGGGAGAGCTCTGCCTGTGAAGAAATTCGACTTTGTAAATAATAAAATAATGAGCTCACTAGATTGTCTTTTATAATAAAAACCTTCCCAAATTGTTTTAGGTCGATTTCTTTCTCTCATTGGTTGTATTTTGCTTTAAAAACGAAAAAGCAATCTTATCCTGATCTTTGACTTTTCAAACAAGGCGTCCCTTTTGGCTTGGTGATTAAGTTTTAAAATAAAACTTAAGTTTTTCTCTTATTTTTTTGCCTTTAGCAAAATTCGACCTTCAACTGGACTTCTTGACTTTTCAACTGGAATTTTAACTTCTCAAAGTGACTTTGCCTTAGAAAAAATTCGATTCTACCTTGAGAAAATTCGACTTCCAACTGGATTTTTCACTTCCCAACTGGAATTTTCACTTCACTCAATTTCCTAAAGTCCAGTTCAATAATTTTTTATGCCTTAGTCGATTTTTACTTTGTCCAACTGGAATTTTCACTTTGTCCAACTGGATTTTCTTGAAGAATGCGAATTTCCTCAAATAGATGAATTTTACTTGGATTTTCCCTTTGATCAATGGATTTTCGAACTGGATTTTCTAAAGTTTCAACTGGATTTTCTCAAGGGCGTACCTCTTCCAGACTTAGGCGAATTTTGCCATGATCTACTTGCTTTTTAGTTGATTTTTCAGTGATTTTCCCTCAAAGGCGTGATCTTATCCAGTTGATTTTTTGACTTTGCATGCGCTTTTTCCTCGCTTTTCTCATCTTGCATGCGCCTTTCTCTGCTTTGCATGCGCTTTTTCTCTGCTTTTCTCATGATTTTTCGATTTTTGCTTGATTTTTGCTCGCTTTTTAGTTCCAAAAATAGAAACTTTTGACTCAAATGCTAATGACACCCTGTACTTTCTAAAAATAGAAACTTACTAAAAATAGAAAAAAGCAAAAAGCAACTTTCTAAAAATAGTAAATTCCAGATTGGGCCAGAAATGCCAAAAACGAAAAAAGCAAAAAAGCAAAAAAGCAGAATCCCTAAAAAATAGGAAGTGTCAGAATTGAGCGAAAGCACAGGCGATCCTCGTCTGCGAGGCCCTCTAAGCACTTCCATGACGTTTACGTTCAGTTTCGGGCTCAAACTCCTAACTTGGCTCGGACGATGACTCCAGACCTTGACATGAAATTCCCAGATATCAGAGACTATGAGATTGCTACTCAACGCCAAACCCTAAGAGCAAACCAGCGAGGGTCCCCATTTGCAATGGGGCGATGTGTGAAAAGGTCACAACACTTGCCAAAGGTTCTTTGCAATGCCAGACACTTCTTTGATGACCAACACAATAGGCTCAAGGCTATGAATGTACCTCTCGATTGTACCTATTGGGTCCTCTCGATTTGGCTTAGGGATTATCACAGCAATCCCCTATGATGCATCATTATCACTGGATCCACCAGAATCTCCGACATTACCCACAGCTGTAGGTACGGCCATCTGTGGTGTGGTATGAGGCTCCTCATCTGACACAATATGGATCACATGTGCCATCTCTCCCACCTCCACTGCTCATTGCTCTACCACTGGCTGCGTATTTTCTACTACCACCCTCGGCTGAGTGCTCCCGACTGGTGCAGCATCTCTTCCCACCTCTGTCTCCATCAACCCTGGTGAGTGTATGGGGCAGATGTCCTCCTCTTGAATAGGTGTTCCCATTTGCCGCAGCCATCCATCTACACCCTCTGTCTGAAGTGTCCCTCCTTGTGATGCCGGTGCATCTGTCTCACCTATTATACCCTCCGGTGTTGTGTCCTGCGCCACCCCTAGTGGTGTCATCTCTCCTGTTGATGCAACTGCTTCAACTGTGCCACCTTCCTCAACCTCCTCTTCTACCTCCTATTCGGCTAGGGCTATCAGTGGAGTATTAACATCTACTGAATAAACTCCGACTGGTGAAGTACTATCGGCAGACGAAGACATTGCTAACTACTCATACTCTTCACTATCGGCTTGTTTCCTCTTCCTCTTCACCGTCTTCGGTTCTTCTGTTGTGCTCCCAACATCCAAAGTCGTCCATCTGAAAACTGTAGGCCAAGAACTATCATAATCCCTTGCTGGCTGAAATTTTCCCAATTTCCCCTCTAGCACTTGATTGTAGACGGCATCCAAAAATAGGGCTATAAGCTGTTGGGTCATATAGAACGCCTTGTGTTTGCATTCTAAGAACTCTCTAATCCTTTCTGATAGGTATAGTGCCCAATTGCAAACCTTTCCCCCACTTAGCCCGAACATATACTCAACCATCCAGGTTGCGATATCTGAGGCGCGGCTGGTGCCTGTCAGCTTGCATTTGATAAGATCCATAATGCACTTCCAATCACCATTCCCCAACATTTTTTTGTAACCCTTGAGCCCCTGCACTCCAAATTATTTCCTTTTCTTTGGTAGTGATATCAGACCTACAAATTTTTTTAATAATCATCTCTTTTTGTTGCGCAATCATTTTTGTAGTCAGCTTGGCGATCACCTGTCCAGACGCAGGTATGCCAAAGACTCTCTGAAAGTCCGAGGGATAAAAAGCCATCGTAACTGGAAACCCTTCGTATTCAATTGTACTCCTATGGCTGTGCCGATTGTAATTGGCAACAATATCTCTCAAATATTCTTCAAAATCCTTAGCATTAAAAAAAAGACACTCTGCTACCTTATCCACCTGTGTTGTCGCCAGTGCTCGCTTGATGGGATAGTCGGGTGCTGTCTCCTGCCACCATGTCATGCACTCTATACTGTGAGACTCTCCCACGTCAGCGAATCTACAGTCACATTATCAACTTTTCCCTTATCTGACTTGCCTCCAATCACCTTGGATTTCAATGTTATTTTCTTGGCTTTCATACTTGTGTTGGCATCCATTTTTCTGCTCTTGTAAGGATGAAACTGTCGGAGAATAACTTTTCTAGATAAGTGAAAACCCTTAACGACTTCCGATACAGCAGTTATTTGTTTCTGGCGAAGGCTCCATCCGATGAATGGTACAGACTTCTTACTGTGTCGTACGGATTTTTCCTTAACACAACGTATGGCCTTCTTCCTAGCTCGTACGGCCTCTGCTCTAGCCAAGCGTACGACTTCCTCTGCAACTCGTACGGTCTCTTCCTGGTGATAGCGTATGGCCTCCTTGCCAGCTCGTACGGCCTCAAACCTGTGATAGCGTACGGCCTCTTCAGTTGGGTGTACGGCCTTCACTCTAACTCATACGGCCTTCTCCTCCTTTGTGCGTACGGCCTGTTGCAATCGTACGCGTTTCTTCAAATGTAGTCGTACGGACTTCCTCTTCCCATAATGTACGGATTTCTTCAAGTAGTAAACACGTGTGAAGCTTTGTGGTACGATCTTCAAGACGTACGGCCTTCTTCCTGTCCACCGTATGGCCTCTCTTTGTGCCCAACGTACAAATGTCTTCCTCTTACTGTGTACGGCTTCCACCTTCACTCGTATGGCTTTCAGACTTGTTTCCTTCTGCTTTTGTCGATTCCTCTTCGATGTGTTTTGAATACTAAGTGATGGTGCCCTTTTTGACTTATATTGAGCATCCTCAATAGGTTTAGGTCGTACGCCCTTCCTCCATTTTAATATTTTAATATTCTTTACTTTAAATTTCCTTCCCTTGGACACTTTAATTTTTTAATTTTTCCACTTCCTTTGATTTGTTTGACTGCATTTAAGACTTCTACCTTTCTAATTCTTTTATTCCTCCCTTTTTGTATTTTTTCTCTCTCCTCAATTTTAAAATTTTTTAACTCTTTCTTTTTATTTTCCCCGTCATCTTTACTATTCTTTTTGTCTTTTTTTCTTATTTCTCGATTTTCCACATTTTCTGTCTCCTCCATTTTTAATTTTTTCCATCTTCGGCCATTTTCTCTCTCATCTCCTCTCTTCCTTTTCAGATGTTCTTTTTATTCCCCGTACTCCATCCGTTTCAACCTTCAATTCAGACGCATAGTACCATTTGCACATATGCGGGGGCCGCTTATAGCATTCTCCTTCACAACATGATCCTATATACTGTATATCAAACCATTTATCAAGCAATGGAGAAGGGCCAATACCTTTGAAACTACTGTTGATATATCGTCCACCGCAACGCTGGTACCACGTAACCTCTTCACCTTCTATAGTTGGTGGCCCGGCTGGTTTAGGTATTATTTTCCAAAGCCCATCTTGTGTTACTAACCTCAACACTTTCCTCTGTTCCCGTCTCGACTGCTTAATTACATCTTCAATGTACCCGTCTACACTTGAAATGAACATATCTTCTATCATTATTACAGTTTTTAAACAGGGAGTTGTTCGTTCAAAGTAGGCTTCCCATTGCTCGTCGTTGCAATCATTTGCTTCATCATCAACATCCTCAAGTTGAAACATACTTCGTTCATAGGCGAGTTGTTCCTCCTCTTTCTGCACCTCATTGTCTAATCCTTTCGCCAGGTATCCCTGCCTGAGACCTTCATACGGAGCTATGTAACACCAATGTCCACCCATTCTCCGCCATAGTGCTGGTGTCCTGAATACCACATTGGTCAGGTGCTTGTGCATCCGGGGTACAACAATACCTTCTACCCTCTTCTGCACCAATCTCTCTTCAATGATTTGATCCACGCCGGACTCCATCCAAACTCCTTCAACTGCATAGCCAGGGCCTCCCGGACCCCAGTCATATTCTTGCGAATCCTCTTTTTGCACAGCCCAGTCTTCTTTAGTAGCATAGCCCAACATATTGATGGCAATAGCGTTCTCCTTTCTTTCTTGATACTGCTTCAACTTGGAACCATTGATGGCTTCTGGTAGGGGTGACCCATCTAAATTCTCAAGTTTTATAGAGCCATTGTCATGGACTTCCCGAACTCGGAACGGTCCTAACCAACGAACTTTGAATTTCCCCGGCTTAATTTCGTTGCGGCCGTTATATTTCAAAACTAACTGTCTTGGCCGGAAATTCATTCGCCGAAGGTGCTTATCGTGCCAATACTTCCTTCTCCGCTGCATGTTCTTCGTCGTCCATTATGCCATTATCCTTCGCTCATCCAGTTTATTAAGCTGGTATAGTCGTTCTTTTAAACTTTCAATATCACCCAACCGATTCTCCACGGCTATCCTTAAGCTGGGTACCATGTACTCCATCAGCATCACTGCTTCCTTACCGTACACTAATTGAAAGGGTGTGTGGCCCGTTGTTACCTTGTACGTCGTACGGTATGCCCACAAGACGGCTCGTAACCTCTCTTCCCAGTCGGCCTCTTCCACGCCATGACTTGTGAATAACCGATACCAGCACTTTATTTGTCGTCTCTGCCTAGCCGTTAGATTGCGGGTAGTATGGACTTGATAGGTTGTGAAAGATCCAGAACTCTGTCGTCATCAGCCGGATCACATGATTAACAAAATGCCCTCCACGATCACTCGTGATCTGAATGGGAATGTCGTACCGTGTCACTATTTTCTCATAGATAAATCTTGTCGTACTCTGCGCTATGTTGCCTAGCAATGCTCTAGCCTCAGCCCACTTCGTCAGATATTCAGTAGCAACCACAATGTATTGGCATCGATGCAATTGACTCACCTTCAATGGTCCAATGAAATCCAATCCCCATCGTTCAAACAACTCTTGTGGTTGAGAGGGATGCAACGGCATGAAGTCTCACTTCAATGGTTTCCCGGCCCTCGCAGGTGTCGCAACCTAACACCCACTCCCTAGCATTGGTGTGCATCGTCGGCCACCATAGGCCTGCCAAAAGAATTTTTCTTGCTATAGCATCTGGTCCCATATGACCACCAGCCAGACCTTCGTGTGCCTCCTTTAGTACACCTGGTATCTCTTCTTCTATAACACATCTCCGAAGGATCTGATCAGGCCCCATCTTATAAAGCAAGCCATTTATCAACTGCAACGTCTTACTTTTCAAGACGAGCTTTCGCCTTTCTGCTGGTAGCATTTCTTTCGGGAATGTGGATGTGGACAAATATTCCCCAATCTTCTCATACCACGAGGGTAACACTACAATCTGAAATAAGTATGCATCCGGAAAATCTTCATTCACCCCTCCCTCGACAGGTTCGCCCGACCAGATTCTGGACAACTGATCAGCAATCACATGGCTCTTACCCGGTTGTACGATGATGGCAAATGTAAACTCTTGGAGCAGTAATAGCCACTTGCTTACTCGTCCTTGAATGATTGGCTTGTTCACTAAATACATTAAGGCTTGATGATCCACATAAAAGGTAAATGGTAGGGCTAGGAGATAGTGCCTGAACTTTTGTACGGAGTAAACCATTCCTAGTACTTCACGCTCGGTCGTACTGTAATTCCGTTCAGCTCTTGAGGGTAACCGACTGGCAAAGAATACTGGATGGTCCAACCCATGTGCTCCCACTTGTGCTAGTGTTGCTCCAATGGAAAAATTAGAGGCATCCACATGTATATGAAACTCCTTATCCCAATCTGGGTACATCAGTATAGGTGAGTTGATCAACCGGTCCTTCAATTCATTAAATGCCTTCTCCTGTTCTTCGGCCCATATGAAGGGTTGTCCCTTCCTCGTCAGTACGTCAAGAGGATATGACACTTGCGTGAAATTTTTGATAATTCTCCGATAATATCCCACATGTCGGAGAAAGGACTTCACACCGGTGATGTTCTCTGGAACCTCCATCTGTACGATTACTCTCACCTTGTCGGGATCAGTTTTCAATCCAGCCTTGCACACAATGTGTTCGAGCAGCTTTCCTTGTGGCACCATAAATCTGCATTTCCTAGGATTCAATGCAAGGCGGGCTGCTCTACATCTTTCCATGCACTCGCCTAAGGCTTTCAAATGCTTTTCTTTATCACTGTAAATTGACCAATCATCGAGGAAAGCTTTAAAATTACCTAGAGACATTCTGTCAAAAACGTGGAGTATTATTCTTTGGAATGTGGCTGGCACGTTGCACAACCCGAACGGCATCCAGTTGTACGCGTACACCCCATCCTCAACCACGAACATACTCTTCAATTTATATTCCTCCGCGATACTCATTTGGTTGTAGCCCGAAAAGCCATCTAGGAACAAGTACATTTCATGTCCGACAACTTCTTCGACGAATGTGTCGGTGAAAGGAATAGGAAATGGGTCTTTGATGGTCACCGCATTCAGACTCCGAAAGTCAACACATATTCTAATTTGCTATGTTTCTTTCTTCAAGGATATGACAATCCGTGACACCCACTCGCTGACCTCCACTTTGAAAATGATGCCCGCTTCCAACATGTTCTCAATCTCCTCTTGCACTTTAGTGGCATAATTTTTATTCATTCTGTACGGTCTCTTTCGTATGGGCTGGGCTCCCGGTACGAGAGGGATCCTGTGTACGCATAGCTCCGGTGGTACGCCTTTTAGATCTTTATACATCCAGGCAAAGGCATCTTTATACTCCATGAAGATTTTGAATGTTGTTGCCTTCAGTACGGGGTCCCAATCATCACCCACAAGAATCTCCTTAGGTTTTTCTGGTTCCCCAAGGTTTACCTTCTTCAGCGTTGGCTCCTCGTACCTGATGATTTTATCTCGTTCAAACTTGTGTGTTGGCGTCTCATCCAATTTTGTCGTACCTTCATTATACTTATCATACTCTGGAGGAAATGTTTCACTGGTCGAGCCTTTGTCTTCTTCCGCTTCCCCCTCCTTGACTTGTAGCATGTTGCAATCAGGTGGAAGACTTCATAATCTTCCATCTGCCAGTGAAATAGTCTGTTCAGCGAACTGGTCTCGTCCTCCGAGCAACTCCCAATCTTCAGTACACCTTCCTCATTCGGCTCCATTAGTTTCTTTCGTCATCAACATCTGATTCTTCTCCTGATTCGGATCCCGAAGACGCCAAATCTTCACTGACCGCCTGGTTCTTCAGATCAATAGTATACTTACTCCCCTGACTCTCGATTGAGAACATATTCTTCTTCCAGTTGTGGTTTGCCTTGGCAGCAATCAACCATCCCTGTCCCAGTAATGCGTCGTACGCCTTTTTCTCCAGTGGAATGACAACGAAATTTAGCAAAAACAGTTGCGTGCCGATCAAGACTTTTTGTACCATTAGTGTACCAAGGGGTTTGATGCCATGCTGATCTGCTCCTACGAGGTGGAATGTCGGGGGCCAGAGAGTCGACTTACCCAAACACTTCCATGTTTCCTCTAGCAATACGTTTACTCCCGAGCCTCCGTTGACAATAGTGTTAGATAATTTCATTCCCAAAATTTCCATCTCGACGATGGCTGGTTTCCTCCCAATACTTACTGCGAGTAGCATTCGATCCGTGGTCTCAACTACTGGTTCTGGCATTCGTTCTGGCGCACCCTTCTAAAGATTATCTTCAATAACATTTGTAAGCACTACTCTCAGATGAGGCATCGTTTGCAAAAGGTCAGTTACCTTGATTGGTACGGTTGTGTGAAGCACCTGTCGTACTATGTTCTTCTCTGACTCTGACTGCAACAACGTACTGGTAGCTTTAGAATCTCTGCGTTCATTCACCATTGCCTCTTCTACTTTTGTCTTGGCTTCCCCGAGTCTTTCTTTCTCCGTACAAGGGTCTGGATAATTTGCCTTTTTCGACTGTGCCCTCGTGATTGCCAAGACTTCTTCGTCGGCTATTTCCAGCATATTGATACCTTTTTGCTTTAAACAGTCGGTGTCTTCATGAACACCCGGTCCACAACATTCTCATAGCTTTCCCCCGGTCCCTTGGCTGCTCTGGCAATCTCTCGCAAAGTGACCCCATTCATTACACTTCTGGCATTGGATCATGGGCCATCCTTTGCTATCGTACTGAATTTTGCTTCTAGGAGTATTATTTCTCCGATTGTTACGGTAGCCTCCAGGGGATGCATTGGTGTTCTGCGGTTTTGGTGGTGTGGTCGGAGGGGTGGACTGTTCTCCTTGTGTGAAGAACACTTCTGAACTCATTTTTAAGTTGTACAAGCACTCCTTGACGAAGTGTCCCATAACTTGGCAGATGTCACAGAATAATTTTTTCGGGCAATTCGCCTTTGTATGACCTTCCGTCTTGCATTCGGTACACCATAATTCAT
>VDFB02123926.1:0-21994 GCA_007258455.2 Sequoia sempervirens | reverse complement strand
AAGAGGAGTTCGCTGTGATATCTCGGCGACAAGCACGGGTCTCGACAAAGGATAGTGCCTTCGATCAAGAATGTCTTGCCGAAGGATGAAGGTCACATCAAAGATAAAAAGGAGGCCTCACCAAGAGTGGAAGCCTTTGCGGTGATGTCCCGACAATCAAGAATGTCTCGCCAAAGGCTGGGGGGTCTCGCCCAAGGAAGGTCAAGTCGGCATGATGTCTCGGCAATCGGAAAGGGTTACACCGACAATGTTTCACCGGGGAGTTCTCAGCATAAATCTTCCTCTTTGGCGAGATGTCTTCCCGAAAAGATGAGGTCTTACCAACCCAGTAAGGTCTCATCGAAAGCCAAAGGAGCTCGAGCCCGGAGGAGAAGAGTGAGTTCGGGGTAAATGAAATGAGCTCGCCATGAGGTCCTGCCGACTCGGTAATGTCTTGCCAACATGGATGTGCTCGCCAAAGGATGGGGGCTTGATAGAAGGTCTCCCCAACCAAAGGAAGTCTCCCTGACCATGAAATGGGCTTGCTGATAGTATATTGCCTGTGGCATGAGCTGTCACCAACTATTCTATGATATGCCGATAGCTGCAGAGACACATAATCGCATCGGTGAGACACTTCCAGTGTCTCGCTGAGATGTGATTCTGACTGAAGGAATTTTTGACCGCCCAAAGATCTACGTGGAGTAGGCTCAACCAATCAGAGAAAGCTAGGGGCGAGCCATGGCGGTCTAACCAGGGAGAAGGTGATTAACAGAAGGAAAAGCAACGTGAGCTCAGGAGCATTCAAAGTAGCGCGACTGGGGGGAATTCAAAGATTGACACGAGGAGCAGAAGTGAATGCGGTGGTTGCAGAAAGATCAAGAAGGATTCTATGGGAATGTTTCTTCACCGACATCGACAACAAGGACACGCGGGGTGCAACATTAATTTCATCAAAAGATCTATGAGCAGATTTTGGTAGACTAATATTTTGTAAGCCCTTAGGGGCCGACCTTACTTTTGTATATAAGGCATTTTTTTGCCTCTTTGTAAAGGGAGTTTGATGTATGCTCTTCTAAAGTCTGTGACCCTTTTGCAGTCCTCTCTCAGACTAGCAGGATTCTGTAACTCAATTTGGAACATAATATACAAAATCTACCTTGGTTACTATTGATGGTCCATCATTCTGCCTTCTGATTCTTGTCAAGTATAGTGCATTCTTTTTAAGTGATTCATTGAGCTACTTAGTGAAATTTTCTCTTTCCTTATAGCTTTTGTTTCATGTCGTGCCTTTCTTGCAGAAGTAGTATCATGTAGGTTACAAACTGTGTTTACTTAATCCTGCACATGAGCTTCTAGTTTGTGAAAATCTGCCTTTCCTTCTTGAAGGCATGTGCATGTCAAACCTGTTTGAATGTGTGATCTACAGGATCTTGTTGTGCAGTCTCATGGCTGTCACCAGTATTCAAGTGTAGCTCGAGTATCTCATTGTTCCTGTCATTTCGGTGCATCACCTTAGAGTTTAATTTTCATTTTTATGCATTATCTCTCTCCCTTTTCCTTCAAAAAATTAGTAGTTTTAGGTGACACCAAAGGAAGCGGCCTTCTCCGGAGGTTGACCTCTGCTTACAAGAAACCCACATCTTTGGAGGTCTTCCAATGTTACACTAAGGCGTTGGACATCAGGTTCAGCAGGGTGCAACTTTGGGGATAGTTGTCTTATAACCCCTGAAAGAATGAAATCTTAGTACCAAAAACCAACATAGATATTAATTACTAGGTGCCAAAACACTAATGCATAGATGTTTCAATGTGCACCAAAATACTATAAGTACATATAGTATATTTGACTCAATGGATTTACCAAAGCTCACGCAAAGCCAACCAAACAGATAACACTAAACTTTGAATGAATTCCAAACATGTATATATACATACCAAAGTACATCACATGTACACACTTATTGCATGACACAAGAATGAACACCAGGAACTCTTGACTCCTGAAGCACCACACTTTTGACATTAATGAGAAATATCTCAACAAGAAGAATACATTCTGGTATGGAAATTTGGTTGTCTATTTTCTCTTTTACTTTTTGAAAGAGTTGCCAATAATAGGAAGGATAGAATGGTCAAATTCAAAGCCTATTTCCCATCAAATCAGGAACTTCATGATAAATCTTGGTAGTTCGGATGCACAAGATACTTCCTTGTTGCATTCTTTGGAACATTTCAGATGAAGATGAATAGATGGTTTAGGATTTCAGTCAATGTTGTTGAAAGGTACTATGGAAGCATCAATTTTCTTATGTCTACAAATTTTTGTCACATGGAAGCAGTTGAATCAAGGTTAGTTTGGATATATGAATTGGATTATGAAGTGTTAGAGGCTGAAGTTGATAATTATGCTAAAATTCTTTTGGAAATCCCTAAGAATCTTGAGGTAGAAGGTACCTCTGGTAGCTTGATCAGAACAAGGAAGAAAAGGAATCTAGTGTTGTTAAGCAAGAAGTTGCAGAAGGAAGTGAGATTGAACATGAGCATGAAAGAATAGATATTCAAAGAGCTTTGGAAGAATTGCAAAAGGTTGTTCCCGATGCTAATTTTGATTCATCTATTTCTGTTGTGGAGAATCTCCGTGGCATGATTGATTCCTTGAAGGTCTACATCTCTAGACCTGAAGTGCCTACTAGAGTCAGGTTTGTTGAAGATATCAAGGAAAAATGTGCGAATGCACACAATCAAGTGATGAAGGAATTGGAGAGTGTACAAGGTTGTGAAGAAGAGGCATATGAACTACTTTCCTTTTTCCTAGATTGGTTTGACAGTACGCTAGATATAAGAAATGAGATAAGGATGAGTGAGTCTCAGATGAGCACTTAGGAAGATACATATAGGTTAGAAAAAGATAAAGATAATCAGAGGAGGTTCTATATTGTGCAGCTTTAGGATAAAATTATTTTCTCTTCAGGATCAAAGGACAAATGTTATCAAGGAGTTTTTAGCACTTAGAAACATGATTAAACTCAGACATACTTCTGTTTCTAGTGCTCTTGGCTATATTGGTGAATTATTAGAGATTAATCTTAGTCCCAATACTTTAGTAGATGGTGTAGAGTCCTTAAATAAGCTTGATCTATTTTACAAGACTCTTGTTAGTGCAAAAGGTTCATGGGAAGAATGTAAAGTGTTGTGGAAGTTTATTTTGGAGAGTCTCATAGGTTCTTCTTCAGGGAAATCAATTCTTTGTTCATATCTTTTTGGTTACACTCTAATGCATATATACATATATACCAAACCCATTCCTTTGTCATTGATGTCACAGGGGGAGAGATAAAGAGATAAAAAGATGGAGAGATAGAGAGATAGAGGAAAACGGTTTTTGTGAAGAACGTTTTTGATAGGGGGAGTATTCAGAGTATTCAATTGTGGTATACTAGAAATTTTTTTTGTCATGCATGTTGCCATCAATGCCAAAGGGGGAGATTGTTGGGAGCCTTGCAACATGAGCATGAAGTATGGATGGTTTGTGTTGGTTTTTCCTATGTTGTCATTGATTTCAACATGGTGACTACTATATGGGAAGTCTACTTGGTTTACCGGAAGTTGTTCTCTGTCGATAATACTCTTGTGTAATGGATCAATGTGTTGGTATTTGAGTTCAGAATTCACCAAAAGATCTGATATGACTCTAATCTCTTAATCATGTTTTCTTGACTCATTCAAACAAATATATCTTGGATCTTGAGACATATTTTGTTGTGAGCAGAAAGTTATCTTTGACAGAGTTCAACTCTGTATTCTACTATTGTTCCTTGTTTGGCATATTGTGTGGGAGACTCTGTATTTTAGTAAGGTGAACATTCTTATGTTGTGGTTTTGCTAATAGTCTCTATGTTGGTAGTATGATGGGAAATTCATGTGTTCTCAAATTTGGAAGGTGTTTTCTTTGAGGTTTATTTGTTGGTTTAGAGAATTGTGTTCTAGTCTTGGCTGACTCAGCGTATGCAATATATTATGAAGACTAATTATGTTTTATGGATGATAGTCAACTTGGTATAATGCACTACGTGGATAAAATGATTAAATCATATATGGCACCAACAAAGAAAGTTTTGATTATTTTGTGTTCATCTAATTAGGCCGACCTAATTGATGAATAAACATATACTTGTATATATATATATAAATGTATAAGATTTTTTGAGGAATATGTGAAGAGGAGGAGGAATGAGATATGCATGAGAAGTGGTAGTGGATACATGGAGTGAATGTGAAATGTGAAGAGGATAAGGTGTGTGAAGATCCAAGCCTTAATTCTTTATCAATTGTAATCAGTGCAGTTTTGTTGAGCAACTATTGTGTAAGACAATACTTCTTATTTTGACCTTCAGTGGAACTGAACCTTGCACATTGAAGGTGTATTCTATGAGTTCAATCTTTTGGCAGTGAGCCACTATCTTTGTAGCTTTGTGGTTAGCCATCTTTTGTACTCAGTTAGTGAGCCTTTTCAAGGACAATGAGTCTTGATAGTGATCCCTGTAATATTTTGTATCTAGATATAATATATTGTGAGTTAACCCTCGCCGTGGTTTTTTTCTTTTTTTCTTTTCCACATAAAAATCCTGGTGTTCATGTGTATGGTTGCATTGACTTGTTTTTATGTTCCTTCCTGCTGATTCAGTCATAATTAAGATAATGTTTAAATGGATGTTAGTATGGTTTTATGAAATACTGATTCACCCCCCTCTTAGTATTCTGGATGTTTAATAGTTTTTAGAAGTTGTCCTAGGACTCATTCACCCTATGGCGAATGGGTCCTGCGTAGGGCTCTTCAAAATCAATTTTTGGGTTCTCTGCTCTTGTGTTTGCATTTCTAGATTCTCGATTTTCATAGTTGAACAGTTAGAAATAAATTCGGGATCTGAGTTTCCATGAAATAAAAACAAAGGCGACAACTTTGACCAGATTTACCTGTTCTTCAACTAGCCATAACAAATTTTCTCCTTGTCAACACACCTTTGCTTTTGTCACCAATGATCTGATCTTTAGAATGATTCTTTTGCACATACTTAGGAGTCTTAGGGATCCTTTCTGGAGCTTTTTCCTCTTCAATTTTTACTTCTTTTTCCTTATCTTGATCTTTGTCATTTTCTTTGTAAGAGGACTCGTCTGATTCATATCCATCTATCACCACAAAATTCTTCTGTAAGTCTTCATCGAATTTGAAATTTGCAGTTTCAATAATATTCTTCAATCTCTTGTTGTAGCACTGGTAAGATTTGATTCTTGTAGAATATCCAAGGAAGATAACTTCATCAAATCTTGTATCAAAATTTCCTAAGTTTTCTTCATCTCTTCTGGTATAACATTTTCTTCCAAACACTTTGAAGTATTTGATAGTAGGAATCCTTCCATACCACAAATCATAGGGAGTATTTGCACTATTTTCTCTTGCTTGAACTTTGTTAAGAATGTAGATAACAATATGAATTTCTTCTCTTAGGTAGACTTCTGGTAGGTTTGCCTCTTTCATCATTGTTCTTACAACTTCCTAAACCATCTTATTCTTTCTTTCAACCACTCCATTCTTCCGAGGAGTCCAAGGGGAAGATAAATGCATTTTTATCCCATGATTCTCACAAAAAATGTTAAATTCAATGGAGATGAAATCTCCACCTCTGTCATACCTCAAACATTTGATTTTCATATCCATTTAATTCTCAACCATAACTTTGAATGCTTTAAAATTATCTAGAGCTTTAGATTTTTGTTTGAGAAAAGTAACCCATGTCATTCTAGAATAATCATCAATTAATAACATGAAATTCCTATCACCTTGAAGACTCATTACTTTGGTAGAACCACAAAGGTTTGTATGCACTAGCTCCAATAGTCTGATAGTAGATTGTTCTTTGAATTTGAAACTTTTTGCTTTCTTCCCAATTTGGAATTCATTGTAGACAAGATTAATGGGATTTGTGATCCTTGGAAAATATCTCACAGCTTGAACTGAACTGATCCTCACTAGGCTATCAAAATTAATATGACACATCCTTCTATTCCATAGCCAACTTTCATTAATTCGATTCATAAAGCATTGACCATCAACACCTTTGAGCTGATAAACATTTTCATATGTCCTTCCAACATAAACCTAGTTCTAAAGCCTTTCTAATCTCACATCTATCATCCTGAAACATGAGACTATATCCTTTGCTACAAATTTGTCTAACACTCAAGAGGTTATGTCTCAAACCTTTAACATAAAGAACACCATATGTATTATGCTTTCCATCAAATATAATAGAACCTTTTTCAAATATCTTAGTAGATGTATCATCACCAAACTTAACTAGACCTCCTTCATATTTCTCACGTTTAAAAAAAATTACTTTTGTCACCGGTCATATGATTTTAGCATCCATTTTCAACAATCCAGTAGTTCTTCTTCTTTCTAGCATGAAAAGAAATCACCATAACATTGTGACCTATTTCCAGAGCATTTTCCTTCACACATATCTTAGAGTTAGAAAAATTAGTTTCATCTTTAATATCCATGAACAAGCATTCACTACCTTCATCATCTCCATAGTCAGATTCATCATTAGATATACTTGCATCTTTTCTAACATAATGGCTTTTCTTAATTGCTTTACCTTTGTTTTCTTTATTATTTTTATTCAAAACTTTGTTTGGACATCTTGAAGCATAATGACCTATCTTACCACAATTGAAACATTTGAAGGTAACTTACCTCTGTATTTACTAGTACCCTTTTCATTTTCCTCACAAATTTTTATTCTACATCATCAAGATATTCTTGATCTAATTCCTTTGTCTTTTCTGATTTGCAAGCCTTAAACGCAATCTCAAATTTTGCACTACTTGTACCAAGTTCTCTCATTTCAAATGTAAATAAAATACCATACAATTGATCTCTAAAGTATTTGCTTGAATCTTGAACTTCCTCAATAAAATAAAATTTATGACTATAAGATTTAGGAAGAGTTCTCAATACCTTCTTTACCACTTCTTCAATATTTCCACCAAGACCTCTAATGAAGTTGACAACTTCATCCACCTTGTGGATGTAGTTTTTAATGTTTTCATCTTCAGACATCCGCAGTTCTCAAATGCGATCTTTAGATTTTGCAACTTAGCTTGCTTGACCTTATCATCTCCTTTATAAATACTTTCCAACTTTGTCTAGATTTCTCTAGCAGATTTCAAACTCATAACTTTCACAAGTTCAGTGTTAGAAAGAGCACTTAAAAGAGCATACCTTGCTTTATCATTTTTCTCATAGGCCTTGATCTCATCATCAGTCTTTAGGCCACCAACAAGTATAGTATATCTAGTCTCAACAACTTCCAAACTCCAAAACCAAGAGATACTAGGAAACCTTCCATCCTTGTCTTCCAAAAACCATAGTCTAATCCATCAAACAAAGGAGCATCCCTCTTGTGTTCCATCCCAGATCTACCTCAAGTGGTTAATATTTCTTCCAAGGAACCTTGATCTGATACCAATTGTTGAATGCACGCAAGACAACTGAGAGGGGGGTGAATTAGTTATACATTAAAAATTCAAAACCCTCATAGACATTCAGATCCACATCAACTTAATTAACCCTTAATCTGTGAGAATGATTTAGCATGAAATCAAATAACAAAAAAATTGAAACACGTCAACACCAGATTTACATGGAAAACCCAAGAAGGGAAAAACCATGGTGATGATTAGCTCACAATATAAAGTAATTGTAACACCGAATGCAATAGGCTCATTTTTCAGAGGGCTCACTTCCTAAAAGAAAGAAGGGCTAACTACTAAAGGCTCACTGCTAGATTATAGAAAAGAAGAAAGAAGAATGTTACAGTGAGAAATCCATCTCAATGCAATAGGAAAGACCCACCAAAACATCACCAACACATTCACAGTATCTCTGAAGATTGTAGAAAGCTTCTGCTCACTGCTTCCAATCGTCTAACTCATTAAGCTCGCACAACACTTCATAAATTTACACTTCAAAACTATGCAATTCACACCACACACTTCAAAACTCAATTACCCATCAACTCAACACTTATTTATACCATATTCAACCTTGAAAACATTCTCTAAGGTCAGCTATGCACCTCAACCATGCAAATTCAAATTAGGTTGTCACTAAGCATTATCATGGTGGAAAGGAATCAAAGTGGACCACACCAAATCTTAACTCGAACCCAAATCATACATATACATCACACCACACTTCCACAATCACCGAAGAAAATCCACAATTAGTGTAAACAGCCAAGGTTGGACGAACTAGTGTAAACACCATTAACATTTAAGTACACACTTCCTTAAATCCAAAGACAACTCGCGAATGAAACAAAAAAATTGAATAAAATTTGGAATATTCCACACAAACTTTAAATGCAACAAATTCCTTCAAAACAACTCTCACTTGAAGAATGTACACACCCAATACACTCATACAACCTTCCATACATTGTAACTCAAGAAATCAACTTGTCAAGTTCTAAACTTTGAACAATTTCAACAGAAGGTAGATATGAACCTCATCAGTACACTTCCAAAACCACAAGACCATAAACTAAACTATGGAAAAATGCAAAGCAAAACCATTTCTCCTAGACACCACTGCAACATAGTTCACACACTGGTGAACACAACTTTCTCTGCTCAACAATATAGACCAAGAAATTTTGGATATAGAACCTCTAAACACCTCTGACCAACACATTTGAACCACACAAGTATATCTTCAACATAGAAGAAATGCGGAGCAAAACTAGAACACCACAATGTACACCAAAACACCACATTGTACATAAGAACACCTCTTTTATTCAAATTTTCTCAAAAGCACTTGGAAACCAAGCACCAAAGACATATACTAATCATTTTCAACACTTCCTCATCATACCTAAACCAACAATATCCACCAACAGAAGCTTATCAAAGCAACACTAGAGGTTAACACTAGTAGCACTTACTAATGACAATGTAATGAAACTAATCAAAGCATCAACACAACTTCTCAACCATTACTAGTTGACACCAATGACAACACAAACATAAGCTTATTGACATCAATGACAACACCAACTACTCATACTTGCAACTCAATTTTTAGAGGCACACATCATGATAATTTTTCGTCCATCTCTCTTGAGGGAGTTTTAAAGGATAGTAAACTTTTAAACTTTGATATTAAGCATAGTCCTTAAAAATTTGAACATGAAACCTCCACATTTAGATTTTTTTGGGAGCTTTGTAACTTCTAATGTATGATAAGCTCATGGGTAATATTAGAAAACAACACTTAGGAAGATCGAGACATAGGGGGCCCACTTTAAGATCCCTCAAACTAATTATAAATGATATGCTAATTAAGGCCAAATTGTATGAATGGGCCATAACTCAAGAAAATTTGGACACCATTAGATTGAATCTCAACAAATCAATAGGTTACAAGATAATTATAAGATGAGACATCCAATGCCTTAGTAAAGAAGAATATGTTGTCAACAATGATATTTCTTCTTCAAGTGATTTAATTCAAAAGTTCAGTAAGGAAAAAATATCCTTGAATAAAAATGTTAAGTCCCCTCCTATTAACAAAATAATTTTATTATGTGCAAATCCAAAAATGTGGTGTCAAAACCCTTTATGGAAATAATACTTATTAGTCCTCCTATTGTTGAATCTCCACATGTTGTGTGAGTCAATGAGACAAGATAAACCAACGAACAACATATTCATCTAGGGTTTATATATATTATCATTTTTCATGAACTAGAATATTCAAAAATTGAGTCTTCACTTGTTGGTCAACCATGTGAAATTGACAAGTTACCAAGTAAATCAAAATCAACTTGCACTAATACCCATCAAGTACAAATATATTTTCACTGTGGGTGTTATGATCATACCTCTAATGGTTGTTTCAATCTACATACTTGTATTTCATGTGGTCAACACACATGTTCTAAAAACTAATGTTATGTCAAAGATCTACCTACCAAATTAATGAGGAATACACATTTTCAATATATAGATCATTCCAAATGGTAAACTAAGGCTCACGTTTTATCAAAATCTTAATCCATCATTTGAGATAATATCTTGTCTACTCTTAATGTAGATGCTTCTATCAATCTAGTTGATAATGAACTAAGAATTATAGATATTGTTAAAAACCTGAAAGGGTAGCTTACAAAGTCTTCCCATTAGATTAAAAATCCAAAAGGGAAACTTAATGGAGATGTGTGGTGAAAATCTAAGAGGGCATAATTGAGTTGTGCATCTCCATACATAGGCTCATATATGTTGTTCTCTTTCCAAGGGGCAAGAACTCTCCACTCTCATCTTATAGGGGGAACATTAGGATTTAGATTTTGAGTTCTTTGAGCATGGTATTTGGAGACTTCTCGCATTGTCCATTAAGGAATTTTCATTAGAACATATTGCAAATCTCAACATATCATTGCTTATTAGTATAGTATCTCATCCAATAATCTTCAAATTAGCACCTAACACATTGAAATTGTATACTTCATTTTAGTTTTCGATGACTATGCACAGAGCAAGATCATCATATGCCTTCATTTAAGATATTTTTTTCTCACATAAGCAATTTTTATGTGTCAACATGTGTCTTCATTTGAGAGCATTCTGGATGGAAAGTGATTCACCTTTTTATTTTGACAAAAAATTAGTTCATTGAGTGCATACTTCTACATGCTTTTGGTTGCTCATGGGCACAATCAATATGGGTTATCTAGTTTTTAAGTCACACAATATAGTTGACACACTTTTGGACTATTTGTGGGCACAATTAACTTTGTTTATCTTGTTTTCAAGTCACATCCAAGTGCAATTAGCTTAGAGATAGAAGCCAAACTTCCTTCTTTTGCAAAATTTCATCACTTAGATGTAATGTTGAGTTTTCACAGCATAAAAAATGGTGATAAACTCACAAATTTCATTACTTAGAAGTAATGTTAAATTTTCAATCAACATAGAAAATGGTGACAAAATTTTACAACAAAAAGATGAAATAATCCATCAAAAAAGATAAAACATTATTGACAATTAACTTGACTTAAAAAACAAACTCAAAACTTTACCACATTAATATCTTAATTCTTCTAAATTCTAAAACCAAAAAACACACTATCATTCAAATAAAAACTTTTACAAAAGACTAGAACTTTATATCAAACAAATGAAACCCATAACTAAATTATCCAATACACAATACAAATGTAATAGCTACTATATATCACTCAAGCGCTCATTATTATATTGAAAGACCAAAAGAATCAAACCAAATAAAAAATATAAGGACAAAAATGACTAAAGATGCATTTTTCACCTTTAATCATACACGAACAACTATTGTTTAACTTCACCAATTTTTAATTTTTTAAAAATCCCATTGATTTCGAGAAGGTACATAAAATCAAATAGGATTCTTGTAAGGTCATTTCTAGTATAATATTATGGAAACTTGATTACTTTACATCTCATAACGATGCCTTTTACTAGAATGTTCGCCTCAATAGGCATTACATTTTCTAAAGCTAAGCAGATTTTGTCTTTGAAAGCGAATTAGTAGAATATTACATGGACTTATTTATTTTAAGTCTTATCAAAGTTTCTTTTACTAGAATATGTGGCTAACATCATTAAGTATTATCAAAGTTCCTTTCCCTAAAGCATGATAAGGTAAATGGACCATTAGCTTTCACCATTCGTACTAGGGAGGATTTGAGTGTAATACCCATCATTTCAAACACACAAAGTCCTTGATTATTTGACATATTACTATGTAAGATTATATTATTTCAATATAGATTTCATTCATTAGTTTTATTATTTTAATAATATATTTTTCTTCATTTTTGAGATAAAGTATGGTTTTGAGTGTATTTCTTATTTTCAAATTTGGAGACAATAATTAATAGTGAGTGAGCAATCGTTAGCATTGACTCGTCACGTGGTACAGCCTTAGGTTATGTCTAACAACTGATCAATGATTTATGAGCTTTTATAAGATCATATGTACGATTTAAATGACAAACTTAGATAACCTAATCAAAACTTCAACACTTTGCTATAGGACCTCCACAATCATATGACAAGATCATATAAGTATATCCTTTCTAAGATTGATGTTGATGCTTATTGACCTTTAAAACCTTGGGTGCTTCTCACTAACTACAAAGGTCTAATTGAACAATTGCTATACTAGGGCAATCCATTGATGTAAACATATAAAACTCATCCTTGAGTAGAATATACTGAGATCTCTAATATGTTTTCCAACTTATCAACCACTGATGGTTGAATGTTAATTCATGGACATGTTCATCCATCAATTCTTAAATACCTAGTCAAAGATTTTCTTTTGGAATGGCCATGTGGCAACATCACACTTCACTAATCCTACAAGATCAATGATCATCGCTTGCTTATCTTAAGGACTCTGTATGACTTTCCCTATCTATAATTGCAAAATTAAAAGTTTCAAACATAGACCTATGGGCCTGCCAACATCATGTGGTATCACCATGATTAGTCATCATATTGTAGATTAATAGCCTATACTTAAACACACTTAGGTATTGTTGTGACCCTTCACAACATGTCCCTAAATTTTAAAATTTTGGGCACCCTAAACTGGAACATATGATTTGTGTCTTAATTTTTATTTTTTAACCTTTATTGTGACTTGTGTTGCCTTCTTAATTTTGTATTGTCAAAAATTGCAAAAGTCCTAGTGATCATGCATAGACATTTTTAGCATATGCTATATTATTTTTTTCAAATCTATTAAGTTTTTAATTGTTGAAATATAATTTTAATTCGAAACCCTGATCTCTTTCCACTTTACAATTGTAAATTCCTAACAAAACTTTAAAGTTTGATGGTGTTTTATTGATAAACCTCCTTGAAACCCTAAGAGGCTTGTTAGTGTGACATTAGTGGAACAATTGCAAAGGGTATCTAAAACATTCGAGCACTTCAATTTCCCATCATTATTCTTCTTAGCATGACTTTTGACAATTCTACTCCGCTTGCAACTATCTATTTTCCTCATTCAATTATTCCTTGACCTATTTCAAGCAATTCAATCATAGTTTCGAAGTTTTCTTGTAATTTTTTATCTTCCTTTTTTGTGGTTTGAAAATTTAGGGTTTCATTTCAAGCTTTGACTTGGTTTACGAATGATAAAATTTAATTCTTTTCTATAATTTCATGCTTTAATCCTCTAACATCACCATGATTGGTGTTTGTACTATTGTATATACTTTAGATTCAATTTTTTTTGATGTTTTAGTAATTAAATATTTGGTCAAGGCACACCTGGTCCTTGGCTCTACTAAACCCCATGCCCAAGTTTTTTGGGTGTTCATATTAATTATCATATCTTCTCAAACACTAAACCTAGTTTAACATGTATACTAATGGTGAACTTATCTTTTGAAAATATGAAAAAATTAAATGTTTCAATTTGTTCTAGAAAATTATAACATTTGATAACTTTTTAAAAGTACCAAACATTTTTATAGCTTCTATCAAGACTAAAATCATGGTCTAATCCTCGACCATGTTTCATATTTTAAATTCAATTTTAAATTTAGAAATTTATACACATTTGCAAATTAGATCCAGGCATTAGGAAAATATTGTTGTACACTGTGCATAAGAAAGAATTATTTAAATTATGTAAAATAAATATTTATTTTTGATGGGTATTTAAAGATATGTTGAGTTACATTAAATACTTATTCGGGTCCACTTGTGAATTTGTAAAATTGGTTAGATATTTTTTGTGTGGGTTGCACATTGGAAAAATATTTAATATTGGGAAAGCTTAATACCAAAAAGTAAGTTTTGGGGTCAATGGTTTTGTGCACTCATGGTTTTACCTATATCACTTGGTTATTTTGTGTGATTTTGATTCTTTAAAAGAAAGACCATGTTTAGTTGTTTGGGTTGGTTAGTTGGTTATTTTTCTTGGCTATCGTTTGTATTGAGCTCTTTTGTTGAGTGCAGATGTGAAGCATGGCATGGGATTTGTGGTTACATTCTTGGACACATGGAGAATGCATTGAAGGAGCTTGATGTTCCAAAATTATTCATGGGGACTTTGCAAGTGTATTATAATGTTTCATTGTTGAGTAATACATTGAGTGTGTATGCTTTTTGATGATTGTTTTTTTCCCTCTTGAGGGTTTTCTTAGGGTATATCTTGTGTTATTTTTTACGTTTCTTTGATCTTTACATTATTGTTATTCTATAAGCTTTCATACATGTTTTTATCTCATGGGGTTATATAGAAAATGGTTTGATCAACCTAGTAATTTCTTAACAAGTGGTATCCGAGTCATGGTTGTGGTTGAGGGAGGTGAGAGTTCCTTATTTTTGTTTAACCCTTGTTTGAATAGATCTGATATAAATTTGAAGCCATGTAAATGTTGTAGAGATTTTAAGGTATGAGATAAATTGTGTAGGTTGTGAGAATGTATATTTAGGTTTTGCATATTTGTGGTTAATTTTGTAAAATTAAGGTAATTTGAAAAAATACTTGGAAAAAAAAGTTTTTTTTGTGTTTATCAAGAGGATTTTGTGGGTTAAGTTTTATAAATGACCCCTGGGGAGAAAATGTACCTCATCATTGGATCTGAGAGGTTGAAGAGATGAGTATTGACATAAAATTCAACCTACTCTTGTCAACAATGCCTAAAGATGAAATCAATATCCCTCTTGTTTGGTCATACAATAATAGTTTGAAAAAATGATCCCCTACATATAGTTTGAATACATAATAATAATTAAAGAGGGTATAGGGGGAGGGGAGGTCCTAGTAGTATGATTTTTTTTAGAAAATGATGTACTAATAAGTACTAATAGGGAACCATTCGTAGCCTACTAGCCCTTGGTCACAACCCCTAGTCATGGTTGGCCCATCACATAATCCCTACAAATAAAGGAATTTAAAAAAAAACCAGCTTTTATAATCCATCAATTCTAGAGTTGGAAGTTTGAAATTTGAAAAATTAAAATAAATTTATTACTAGTTCAATTTTTCCACCATTCTATAGCTCACATGTTGCCACCACCATGTGCCACTAATGTACCACTTCCATCAATGGACCACCAATCCACCACCCAACTACCACTATGATGGAGAAGCATCACTTTGGCTTGTGCATTTTGATGTTAGGATTCTTTGTTGAGTTAGTGTAGGTCTTGGGGGGTCCATATGGATCATGTCTAATGGTCTAGGTTGTGTAAGTAGGCCTAGAAATTCAAAATTTTCTTTTCCCACCAAAATGCAAATTTGAATTTTCTAGGTATTTTTGGCTTGTTCAAGGTTGGGGTTTGTTCCTCATCCTTAGTTTTTGGTATTTTGAGTCTAACAAGGTCTTGGAAGACCATGAAAGACCATGTCGGGTCTCTTTTCATGTTTTGGTTTTCATTCCTAGGTTGTAAAAGTGCACATTTTATAAATTTGATGAAAAAGGACTTTAGGTTTTGAAGGAAAAGCATGTAATTTCGATTGTAACTATTCTTGATCATTGATTCACATCAAATAAAAAATAAAGAGGGCTCCAAGAAGTCATGGGGGAAATGTTCAATGAAAATACCCTATTTCTTCATGATTTTTAGACAAATTTCTATAATTACAATTCGAAAATAGCCTTGTACGGCTTGGTATAAAGCATGTCAGGTTTAAGAATGAATGGTTTGTTAGTGACTTGTTTGAAGGTTTAAATGCTTTTTGTTTCATTAAATTTCATGAAGTTTTGATCAAGATATAGCAAAAATACTATTGACTTCCCTATCATAGAGCTAGGGTTTCCAGTGAGGGAAAAAATTCATATCTTCTGTTTTGACTAGTGAAAATTGTTGAAACTTGGAGGAAATATTCATCTAGCTGTTAGGCAGGCCCCTACCAAAGGAGAAGTCACAAAATAATCATTTGTGTGAGTTATGCAATGATGTGTATGCCACTGTCCAAAAGACTATAAAAAAGCCTAGGTGTCTTTGAGGGTTTAGTGAAAACACATTTCTTGAGATCACCATAGAAAAGTGAGAGTTTGATGAGATCCTTAGGAGTGAATTGAAGGTTTTAGAAGCCTAAAAAGGCATAGGAGTGAGTGCGGATTCAATAGTGCCTCAAATAGGTCTTCCATGAGGGTTTGAGCCTAGGAAACTTGCAAAGGTAGGTTTGAAACACCTTCAGGAGAGTAAATACAATATGAAACACTTGTTCTTATCTTTGTTTATCCCTCTAGATCACACTAGTATGATTTCAAATTTTCATTTAAAGTATTTTTTTGGATGGCATAAATTTCACATATGTTACCAATTTTTTTTACTTCTTATAGTCATAAAATTTTTCTCTTTGAGCACTATGTTATGGTACAAGTTTAATTTTTTATATTTTACTATTTTTATCAAAATTTATTGGAATGAAGGTGGCCTCAATCCTAAATAGTTAACCAGTCAATTTCACATATAAAATTATGTTTTTTTAAATTTCAAATGGGTAATGTAGAGAATTTGTAGTGTACTACATAGTGAACAATGATGGTTTTTCACTTGGATATCCAAAGAGAGGATTGTACTTATTTGAGAACTTGTAGGATCCTAAGCCTCAAGGTGTGATTTTGTGAGCATCTAGATGAATTGATGGGTGAAAAATTGTGGGATTTTATTCTTTTATGAGATCATTATGATGGTATAGCTAGTTATTATATTTGGTATTCCTTGATATAAGATTACAAGTGTTTTTCAAAGTTTTAAAGTTGATGGAGATGAGTGCACACACTATCTTTTGGTTTGATGGAATGATTGATACATGTGTGAGACTTGGAGTCTTTATTTAGTGAGAGTTGAGTATAGGTACATTGATGGTGATGATTATAGCATTATGGATGTTCATGTATAGTTATTTATTGACACTACATGGTCTTGTATGTAGTTGAAAGGTTGTGGTATTGATTGATTCATTTTAAAATGTGGTGGTGTGGTTTAGTGTTAAGAGGTTGTTTTTATCTTGGATTCTCTCTTAGTTCCTTGATCATGGTTACTCAATTATGGATTTATTGGAAAATCATATTTGTAGGTGATATAATTTTTGATTCTTGAGATCTAGATGTTATCTTGTTTGTTATTTTATCTTGCAGGTTATTGATGTGATGGTGAGTTTATATGTTGAGTTGGTTTGGGACCTACAATTTATTTGGTTTTTTAGATTGTCCACCTATTGGTTGTAGTGGGATGACTTATATGCGTACTATCTATATCCACAAGTAAATTAGTGTTGATGAAGATTCAATTAGTTGACCTTGTTGGTGGTCATTTGTGTGTTAGGATGAGAGAATGGATAATTAGAATGCCTAGAAAATCACTTATTGGGACTATTAACATGTTGTTTATCATGATGTCATGGATGAATTGGTTACATTTTTTAGTGGGACATTTTGCTACTGATGTTTTTATTTGACACTTCAGGAGACTAAGAGGAGGGTGAATTAGTCCACACAAAAACTTAACCTCTTTCGAAACTTGAAACTTACAACATAACTCAAACTCCTTTAGTAGATAAAGATATAAATTTAACAAGAGCAATAACAAAGAAGATTATAGCAATTAGGATCCTTAAAACCTCAAAAAATTAACCAATAAAAGATATAGCAATAAAAAAATCAATAGCAGAGAGATGGAAATATAGAACACACACATGCACAAGGAGACACCAAATTTATATGGAAAACCTAATGAGGGAAAAACCATGGTGAGAGTTAGCTCACAATATAAGGCTCATTGCGAAAAAGACTTTCCAAAAGGCTCATTTCCTAGGACAAGATACAAATAGGACTTGTAGCACTGAAGTACCAACCAAATCTAGGAGCAAGATATGAGGACCTGATGAAATTCACTATCTCAGAGAATGATACAATGAGAAATAGAAAGAATTACAAAGATTGTCAACACAATTCTCTATTGATTGAGGAGTTCAATCACTTTTTAAATTTTCTTTCAACACTATCTTTGTTGGATATTCAATATGAGTCACACACACACTTCTTTGGAATTGTACACTTCTCCCACATGTTGCATCTAAAATTATCTTTCATTTATATCCACCACAACACTTCAATTCTTCAAATAGGCTGACCAAGAAAAGAATAAATAATGAATTAAACTAGTTGGCCACCAAAAAATAATGTGGTCCTATCCCGAACATAGAGAGGACCAAAAAGATCTTAGTTCTTCTTTCAATGTGATCCAAAATGATTTACATGCAAGCACACAACAACCTAAGTCGGTATCAAGTAAACATGTGGATGAAATAATGAAGCACACATTTAGTTGACCCTTAAAAACTCTTTCAATTGAATTAACTTGATGTGGTCCCAAATAGGATAGATTAGGACCAAAATCTATCATGACACAACTTCCATTAGTGGCACAACCCCCCAAGCACACAACACAAGCAAAGGAGCAAGCTCTGTTGGCCAAATATCCGTAAATAACCCAGAAAGACAACTCAAGACACAATGCGGCACCAAGGTGGCCAATTAGAAACATGTGGATCATATAGGGATATTACTTGAACATCCAACACCAATTCCATACTCTTCTTTCATACTATCATGCCATCAATAGCCACCACAAATCAAATAGGTACAAAACACTCTATTTTGGAAACACAAGATACATTATCGGATGATGTAGCATTAGTAGAACAACTTGTTGGAAGAATGAAGAAGAGAATATCATTATGCATCTGTTATGTTGCTATTGATGTCACCATGTTATATGAGTTGCAACTGCATCACCATAAGTTCAAGCTTGATCTGATATTCAGAACTAGTATGCGGAAAAAATTATTATCCTCTGGTATTTTGGTCCGCAATCCTCCGTTGATGAATATCATAACTTGCAGTTTTAGGAAATGGTCTTTGGATGTTAGAAGTTTGTATATTCAGAATTACATGTGGACAAGTGCTCATATGGTGAGTTGGCATCATTTTGTTGTTGCATTTTATTATTAGGTCTATCCCTAGCCGACCTAATCAATAGTTGATATTGTAATGAATTAATTTTGTGTTGCAAATGTATATGTGACCTATCTTAGGTCCATGTCGACATTTTGTAGCATGCTACACGCTTGAATTGTTTTTGGAAAAGTTTTGTACAAACTTGAAGCCATTAGTTAATCTTTTTGGTGAATAAGGGTTGCATCTAATTAGGCCGACCTAATTGATGCTTGCAGATGAGTCAAATATATACATTGGACAATCTTTGAGATTGAAAGATATAGATAAGCATGCGGAGATGAATCAAGGTGAATACATATTTGTTGGTATGCGAGTTTATCAGAAGAAGTGTGTAAATTCAGTTTATTGAGCATCAAAGGAATTGAATTAACACTTGTCAGGTGTAACTTTATCAGTTCATGTTCTGGCTGTAAGCCATTCTACATTGTATCTTTGGAGGTAGTGAGCCTCCCATTTTTGGACAGTGAGTCTTGGCAGTGAACCACCCTTTGTAATATCTTATAACTGGTTATATTATATTGTGAGCTAATCCTCACTGTGGTTTTTTCCATTTTGGGTTTTCCACATAAAAATATTGGTGTTCATGTGTTGTGTGTTTATATGTTTTTCTAATGCTCTTGCTCATTCTTACTATTATATGCATTGGAGTATTTGGATGGTGTATGTTCAATAAGTTTAAGAAGATACTGATTCACCCCCCCTCTCAGTATCTTAGGTATTCAACAATTGATATCAAAGTCTGGTTCCTCCGGGCGAAGCTTCCACCACCTCTATGTTGACCCGCGACGTAGTTCAAACATTTATGCAGCGAACCCTTGAAGCTACCTCAAAGACCTGGAATGTTCTTTCCTTTAAGCTAAAAATCCTTTGAATGAAACGAAACCGCACCGCCAAAACTTGCCGACAAACTAAAACGTTAAGTTACGTATAAAAGCGCCAAGCAAACTGCAATGATCACCGCACGGAAGCCGCGCGGAGGAAAAGAAGAGAATTGAAGATTGTCTAAATATAGTGGTGCAAAGCAAGAATGATGAATGCTCAAGGATTGAACAAGAAGTGGTAAACCTGAGAGAATATCTGGAAAAAGAAAGAGTCTATGAAGATAAGTTCAAAACAAGCTCCACCAAGCTCGATGAGTTGATTGCAGGACATAAACCAACTAAAGACAAAGGTGGTTTGGGACTAGAAGTAGTTGAAAGCTCAAAGGCTATGCAGACCCCAAACACAGTGGACAATCAAAAGACTCAAGATAAAGGAAAACAAAAAAAAATCCAAGAAGCTTTGCTAGAAGACCACCTATTAGACAACCAAATGCTCAAAGGTCCCCATATTTCAATGGTGTTTGTTTTTCATGCAATAAATTTGGTCACAAGGAAATAGAGTGTAGAAGTAGAATAAACCAGTATGCTAGATCCTTCTTCAGAAGTAGAATAAACTAGTATGAATTGGTTTAGAGGAGGTAGAATAAATCAATCTTTTGTTGGCTACTACTATGCATGTAATAAGTTTGGATACAAAGAAAATCAGTGTAGATCAAGCGTTAATGGAGATCAAAAAAATCTGAAAAATGTTGTTTGCTACAATTGCAACAAGCCCAAACACATTTCAAGAGTATGCAGAAGTAAAGGAGGAAAGCAATCCAATTCAGTAAAGAAGAATGAACCAGTGAAGAAAATTGACAAGAATGAGGTTAAGCAAGAAATGAATAAGATATGGAAGAATAAAGAAGATCCAATGACATCAAATGTTTATGTGTCCTCATCTGGTACAAAAAATTCCTCCAGTAATTAGACCCAGCATGGTCTATCACTGCTCACAGAGAGAAATTATTTATTCCACAGAAGCATAAGGAAGACATCATTAGAATATTTAGTCAGTTAGGTGACCTTGTGAGAATGGAGTACACTTCAGTGGCCAAAGCTTTGGAAAATGCAAAAAAACTAGAAAAGATCAATCTGACTCCATGCTCTCCGAATGATGTAGAAGAAAGCCTGATGGAATTAGAATCTCTAAATAGAATGCTGGTATCTTCTAAGAAGAGTTGGGAGGATGGAAAGTCAACATGGCAAGGTATTCTCAAGGAGCTTCAAGGCTCACCTTCCTTTGGGTAATTCTTTTTCTATTCTGAACCACCCTTGTATATATATATTTATATATTCATATTTTTGAACCGCCCTTCATCCTTGATGTCAAAGGGGGAAAGAATGTCATGAAGAGAAAAGGGGAGAGTGTGTTGCACATAAGAGGTTTGTGTATTCTTTTGGAACATGTTTCCAACAATGACAAAGGGGGAGATTGTTGGAAGAATGAAGAAGAACATCTTATTATGCAGCTGTTATGTTGTCATTGATGTCACCATGTTATATGAGTTGCAACTACATCACCATAAGTTCAATCTTGATCTGGTATTCAGAATCGGCATGCAGAAACAATTATTATCCTACGATATTTTGGTCTGCAATCCTCCGTTGATGAATATCATAACTTGTGGTTTTGGGAAATGGTCTTTGGATGTTAGAAGTTTGTGTATTTAGAATTTCATGTGTACAGGTGCTCGTATGGCGAGTTGGAATCATTCTGTTGTTGTATTTTGTTATTAGGTCTATTCTTGGCCGACCTAATCAATAGTTGATATTGTAATGAATTAATTTTTGTTGTGGATGTATATGTGACCTATCTTAGGTCCATGCCAACATTTTGTAGCATACTACATGCTTGAATTATTTTTGGAAAAGTTTTGTACAAACTTGAATTTGACAGTTAATCTTTTTGGTGAATAAAGGTTGCATGTAATTAAGTCGACTTAATTTATGCTTTTGGATGAGTCAGATATATACATTGGAAATTTTTCAAGATTGAAAGATATAGATAAGCATGCAAAGATGAATCAAGGTGAATACATATCTACT